>MU930943.1:678-46888 GCA_036418165.1 Cooperia oncophora
ACACTAATATTTCATAACGATGCTGTACCCTCACCAAGCAATAGACAGTAACCCTGCAAACTAAAAGACATGTGAGGGGCGTGGGTTGGAGTGAAGCCTTGCTAGCACCATTTCCACCAATCAACAGCGTCCTGAGCTTGCACTCATTGGTGAGAAAGGCCTTGGCCGCGCTCCAATCAGCGCCCCTTCGAATCCCTTTCGCGATAGTGACTATATGGCCCTAGTTAACCCCTTCGCTGGCCTCACCCAATACTCAATCTTTCGTGGAAAAATCTTGAAAACTCTGAATGTCCAGGTTATCTACTACTATGTTGTTGATTACTCGTTGCAGAGATACTGTCCACTTGGCCACTCTTTGGCAGTACAATATTCCGGCTAGACGCTGCATCACTCGACGGACGAGCTCTTCCACCGGTAGAGCTGGCGGTGGGCAAGACAGGTGTAAAACTCCTTGAGCCTCGAAGTCGTGACGTAATGGAACAATGGCCCTATGATAAGGTATTTTATTATATTCAACAACATCCACAAAAATTGGAAGGGTGGACGGTCGGGCGGACACCTATCTATTGCGATTTCCTTATTGGTGCGGAACTTCTGATACGCTGAAGAGGAGAGCTGCACCAATGAGAAAACCATAATGGATCCGAGCCCGTACCCTTTCTCCGCCTCCCCGTTACAGTGAGCTGTGTCGTCAACTGTATAACATTACTAGCTAACCACTCACATTTATGTGAGACTGTTGGCATCTTGCCAAAAGTATAAAGACGCAAAAAGTAATGATTACTTCTTGAAGATAGTCTCCGCTGTAACCGGGAGTCGCGATACTATTGTCGAGATGGTTGTAGGAACTCCCTCGTCAAACCGTACCTACGAGTTCCGAACAAGCGAGGTTGGTAATTCTCTCCTCTGATACCCTTTGTTGTCATTCTTTGGCTTCTTGTCGTTCGCTCGTAGACGCTTTCGGAGTATGCCGGATTCAGCCGCGTGCGGATGCATCGCGTGTCAGTCATTCCAAGTACAATATCAGACGCGTGCGGTCACATTGCGTGTCAATCATTGCAACTGCTATACAGTTATGTAAGAGCAAGTACTTTTATGGAAATAGAAGCCGGAGCTAACGACACTTCAAATCGCTGTCCGCTGTAAATGCGGCAAATCTGGCACTCATGACCCAGTCTGATCTACTTCATTTATTTACATTTGATACTCAAACTCCCTGAAAATTGCAGAGTCTCAAGCCATCAACTCGACTCGGTGGACGTAACCCTTCATTGTCAACGAAAATCGTGCATTAATTAAATCGATTGAAATAAGTAGTTAGAAATTTTCAAGTAGAATTTCAGTAACCCGCTCAACAAAGCTTATAATGTATTATGATGTATAACTGTAGTTGCCTTAAACATGTGAATGGTTTTGCAAGCGGTGAGTTGATCAAAGCAATAGTGAATGAGTTTCTACTGGCGAGTGTATTACATATTATGCTATCGTTGTTACACAAGATACTTTAATAAAGAAATTATATTTATTGTGTGGTTGCACATGATCTGATCTCATCAGCCTGTGGCTCCCATTTGGAGACGTACAAGTGGACCACGAATTTTTGGGGAATCAGCCAAAAGGTCAATTGTTCACTTCAGTGAGAGGCTCCGAGCGCATCAGCACCCGTGGCGGATCCTCAAAACATTAGTCCTTCCGCTTACGCATCCCTTTCTCCTCCTTTTACTTTTCCTTTCTTCTTTTTCTTAACGCGGCTCTCCTTTCCTGCTTCTTCTCTTTCCCTTCCAAAGACGTTAGCAAAACAGTGCGGTGGCCTAGGAAGCTCTGTATAGAGCGGAAATTAAGGCGTTGCTCGTCAAATCCTGGCCAACACATCTGGTGCTCCCCATGAGCGCGAAGGCGTCCCGTGAAATCCGCAGTCAGCTTTCTGAAGAAGTGCTCATCCAACCCGAGTATGCCAAAAGGCGTATAACAAGGGCACATAAATTTGGGTGACTGAACCGGTCGTACAACGCCCGTTAATGTGCAGTCACGGACGACACGTTCATTTACGCAGCAGTTCTTGAGGCACGTACTCGTCTCGTTTGTGAACATTCGGAATCTGTTTAACAGTGCGCCTGTGTCCAATTTTCCACGTCAAGACGCGCACGAGCCACAGGTAACTATGTGCCAAATTCTTAGTTTCAATAGACGCGTATCACATGGTGTGGCGTTTGCTAGCTGCCGACAGTCCGTGCGCCTGAAAGTTCACCGCGAAGAGCCGCGTGCCAGAAGGTGTGGAATGGGGGTCACTATTGACGCTTCTGCCAATAGTGATCAATTCCAGGAAAGTTTAAAACCCAGTGGAAGAAAACTCGCAGATGGTAGGTTTAATTACCTGACTACCGACCCAACCTCACTGGCTAATTTGCGTGCGCGATAGTCAATCTGTATTTCGTACGGACTGTGCGGAGGATAGAAGTGCAGTTTTGCGAAATGATGAAGCGGAAGAACGAGACGCGCATTTCTCTTCAAAAGCTGTCCTAAGGGCAGTTGTGCTACGCTATGTTAACCGGTCGACTTCTGCGTGCGAACGGGCTTATGAAGGGTTCGCTGTGATTTATCAGGAGGTTGAGAGCTACTATGAAAGCTCCTGATTCTGAGTATCTTAAAGTCCTCGTCGACGACATAGAAGTTGAAAATATGGCGTTCGCAAGGTAGTGTGGTCCGCCGCCGAACAACCTTGTTCCGGTTTTGCGGCGAAAAGTTGTAAGGAGGGGCGCTAATAACGCAACACAGTTCCAGTTGATGCCTTCTTTCTCCCAAGTGCCTTCACCTCTCAGAACTCCGGCCTTCAAGGCCCGCCATTCAGTGCAAAAAACGTAGCTCACTACGAAATGCTTTAAATTGTCATTGTACCAAACGTAGAGCTCCTGTGGGGGGGGGGGTGGGGGGCGATCAGCTGTGCGGGATAAGGGTTGGAGATGGAGTTAATTGCAGGCATGAGTACAAAGGTGGGATCAAGAATGTGCGGTTTATTTGGGACAGTCTGGCATTTTTTTTTTCCTGGCTGCTCTTCCTCACTATCGACTTTACTCATCACCTTGTTCGTCTATATGCAACTTTCTGATTCACGTACCATGGTGAATGATCCGCTGGAATTTGCTCTTCAAACCGCACCAAAACTGCCGGCCAGGCCATGACTGGGCCGACTCCGGTAACTCTGTGTTCAAACATGCCTGCAAACAGACTTCCTTTCGGTAGGACGCGCTTGAGCATTCTTGGCGACTCATTGCCTGTTTTCGCGAAAATGTTGCCGATAAAGAGAAACCGGCCTATTTGGAAGTTATTCTTTTTCAGTTTACCTTTGTGCAAAGTTTGATCCTTTTCTTGGAAGTCTCTCGCGATGTACCCTAGTCGTGGGCGTGGTCAGACCCACGCTCGCGCCTTCCTGTTTGGTGCGCCCATATCTTCCAAGACAGTGGAAAGGTGGTGTATGTGTAGGTATTCAATCAGTCCAGCTTCGCTTATACGACCAGAATGAATAGTCCCAGTAAATTTCCATATCATCCACAGAAATGTTTTCTTTTTCAACTGAAAGTGATCTACTGTGTACCACCTCTTTCTAGAATCTTAATGCCTTTCCAGTCTTTTTTTTTGATCAAAGAAATGCTTGACACATTCATTTGATAAGGATACCGCTGCGTGCCGTAACATTCGCAATGATAATAACATGTTCAAAAAATATTTTCTCATATCATCAGGTACCTTATCCGAAAAGATTTAATAACATTTCGTCTACTACATTATGATATTTATTATATTCATCCCATTTACTTTGAGGGAATATATACTTGCCGGTGAAGGCTTCCAGCGAGAACTGTCGTTTTTGGCGGATTGTCCTGTAATTAAAAAGTGGTGCTAATTCGTTCTCCAACTGTGAATGAAAATAGTAAAGGAATCGTGTCGCCGTGGACACCACTGCTGCTGAGTGTAGCAGATCTTGAGACAACCCTCAGACTTCACCTCATTGTTAGCAGCACGATCACGAACCCATAGGCTGCGTTCATACTTTGCGGCAGCGTCCACCAGCGAACAATAGCGTCCACCATCGTTCCGAGCGTCCGGCAGCATCAGACGACTAGGAAAGTATAGATATCGATAAAGTGTCTGCCAGCGTCTACCAGCAACCGGCAGCGTTTCGAGGGCTAGGGAAATAGGTATTGATTCAGCATCTGCCAGCGTCCACCGGCGCCCTGGAGAGGAGAGTATGGCGCGATAGGAGGGTATCAGACTGCTGGTAGAGAGTGTTGCGCGATAAGAGGGTAGCAGACAGGTGGTAGAGTATGGGGAGATAGGGATAGCAGACAGCTGGTACCTTCCTAACTCCCACTCTAGCAGCTGCCTGCTACCCTTGTATCGCACCATACTCTCCACTCCCTTACGTTGCTGGTCGCTGGTAGACGCTGGCAGGCGCTAGATTGATAACTATACTTTCCTTGTCGCTAACGCTGCCGACGCTCGGAGCGCTACGAGCACTGTTGATTCGGCAAGAGAGCCTGAGATCAGGAGAAAAAAAGAGTGAGTAGTGATTACGAAAGCTGACAACGTTCAGGCACATCTGCGGCTTTTGACCTACGCGGTGAGTCTCACCGAGGGTGCTGAGTCCTGCGGTTCGGGTTCTGGACTTAGTACTGAGACTGAGGCGTACCGGTACTTGATGCTTGATTATGAACCAAAAGCTGCCAAGTGACTCCCAGTGGAGGAAAAAGGAAAAAACGTTAGGAAGCACCCTAAACAAACCCCCTCTCTGGAAGTCATACATCCTAAATGTGCGAGTTCACCGGACTTGCCGGGAACTCGTCCACCTCCTGCTTGTGTGCCACTCCTGGCTCACAACTCGTTTCTTCGCATCCTCCAGAGTTAGATTCCATCTAATCCCAAAAAAAATGAAAAACAGCACTGGAGCAGCAAATAGCTCTCGGAAAGTCTGTGCATAAAATTAGGATTACAGAAGATAATGACAAACTTTTGCACCAATGCTGCTGTATCTGAACAGCGCCGAGACCTGAGAAGCAGACTGCTATTGCTTGCTTGTTTTCGTTAAAAGTATCCTGGGGTAGCAGAACGTTTCATGAGCTCGCAAAAGAGCTAAAAAGCTAAGTTTTTCTCCGGCAAGCATTAAATCGCTCCGCGACGCCACAGACAACTGAATGCATGAGCGTAATTCATTGTGTAAGTTATTATATTGCAGACTAAAAAGAACACAGTTCACAAGGGTTTTGCGTCTGTGGCCGCTCCATCCAGATCTTTCGAGTAGTGCAAGTGCTACTTTCTGTTTAAAGATAATTGGCACGATAAATCGCTACACTGACGTAGGATTTATACGACTGGCTTAACAGAATTCCGTGCCCTCGGACAGGCGCTCCGTGGGGCCTTTTCCAAGGAGGGTACCCCGGTAACGCCCTATCGAGCAACAATATTCGTCCCAAACGCCTTCCTCGCCCGCCAGCCCACAAACGGACGACTCTTTCTGACGCTCGTATTGCGGCCATATCTTCGGTAGCGGTTATTGGCAGGATGCTTGCGGGAAACTCGTCCGAAATCGATTTTCAAGTCACTGAGAACGGTGCCTTTTTCTTTGCCGGATTTTGACCGTTTCACTCCGTTCTTTCGCCATTTCCCCACTACATAGCGCCCTACAAGCATTTTGGGCCGAGTGGGAAACCATCGTGCCAACTGCCTTTAAATCCGACTTAATGCATTTTGCGGATACCTCGGTCGCGGGAACTGTCTTTATGGACTCTCTTTTTTCGAGAGTTTCGCGAAAATACCATCCTACACCACCAATCCTTTGAGAAAATCCTTCAAAGTCTTTCCTGCAAAGACGGTCCCTTCTATTAGTGGATTGGCCCGCAACTGCAGAAGCGTGCCATTCATTCCGCTTGAAAGTGTACGAGAATGGGGCTAGAGAGCTGTGATATCCCTGGGAGGGTCGTAACTGCTTTGAGATGCATCTTTCCCTAGCCGCAGGATTTTTTCCCCGGCTGCTGAGTTTCTCTTAATTTTTCATATACAGTCCTCATCATTGCAGACCGGTGGGGAGTGTCAGCCAGAAGGAGCGCGCACATTGTTGGAGCAGTTCTCAGCCTTTTTTGTTGCAACGCGTATGCGACAAAAAGTGGTAGAAAACGAGTAATACGGAGGAATAATATAGTAATGCACTTGCCCTCTTCAGAAACTGGTGCAGAACGGTTTTGCCGAGCCGCACCAAACGCAGCCGCACTGCCACACCCCACCGGTCCGCAATGATGAGGACTGTATACCCTATAAGGTGCCCTATACGCCATGAAGCTGCAACGTGCTGACCCGGACGCAACGTGCTGCCGCGGACGCCCCACTGCAACTGTCCTCCCACAAATGTTGCGACCGATTGTGACGCTCGTATCGGCTTCATTTGCGAACCATAGTATGATGTGGTGCTGCAGGATTATATGAAGTACGCACACGCAGCCGTATTCACCGTAGCACGATGCCAACGGACAAAACTCGTTTCTGAGTCGTCTAGAGCAAAAGGTTCTTTTTGCTGGTTTCCACCGTTTCACTTCGCTTTCTAACCATTTTCCCTACCCCTGCTATCATTTGGATCGAGTAGCAAATTATCGTGCCGTATGCCTCTGAATATTCAAAGACAAACAGCGATTGCATATTTTGGGAAGTGGCGTACACTTACGAACATCATTACAGGGGGGGGGGCCAAAAAAAAGTCATTTCGGCCGAGCCACATATCAAAGAAGTTTTCGCAGCCCAGACAGGGGAAGTGGATATGAGTAGGACGTGCACGAATGCCGCCAATCGCCTCATGTACACCAAAATATGAAGTCATCTCCAGTCGCGGCCTGAGTGGAGAACGCCTTTGGAATTCACGTGGCCTCCCACAGCTGCGAAACTTCTTGAATGAAGTCCATCCACAGATAGCTACCTGGAGGTCAGTACTCTCAACCTGCAGGGACCTCCCACTCGAGCAGCTACGGCAACGGTCGCTACGGTCTAGGACATCGTCTTCACCGTATTCGCCGAGGCGCGGGTTGATGGTATGGACCGGGGTACCTGGAAAGGGGAGACCGATATTTCTCTTTGTAGACCCCGACTGAAGGTGAGCGCTGGCGGTTACATCAAGTAACTCGAGAAGAATATCCTCCCTACATGTGGTCGCCCGTACCTTCTTGGAGCCTGGTGCTGCTACGGGTTTGGGTGCCACGCATGGAATCAAAGGATTTTGGAAAAACTCCGCCTACTTCGAATGGAAGGGCGTTTCGTACCTGAAGAAGATGTAATATTAAAGTATGTCCCCTGACCTAAATCCACTCAGTTACCTTAGTCGGCGAGTTCAAGAGGGTGGTCTTACGGTGGCGGAGAAATCAACGATCTCGCTCAACTCCGGTACCCACTCACTTCGCGCGACCGAATCTCTCGATGGCGCTCCTCCAGAAGGCTGCGACGGAGTCATCATTATAGTATTTAATGTGCTCTTGGATATGGTAGTAAAATGTCCAATAAAATTTAATAAGTGAGTGATTGCGCCTTGAATGTCATGGAGGCAAAATGACTTTTTTTTTGGCCCGTAACTTACCAGTGAAAAAAGGCTAAAATAACCATGGAAAGCACCAATATGAGTCTCCGCTAGCCTCATTGTACGAGTTGTCAAGACCTGGGCGTTTTATGCCAGAAAAGGGGTATCCTGCCCTCTGTGGCTCACTAATCGTTCTTTTGCGTCATGGAACGCTACTACTATCTCACAGGAAAGAAAAATGAAAAACACGGTCCATAAATTGAGCTCGCGACAGAGAAAAAGCCTTTAGGTACGCGGGGGAGGAGTGGGGCAACTAAAGAGGAGTCGGAGTTGCAACTTATGAGGCCTGCAGATTCGCTACCTCCTATAAAGTGCGAAAGTGGGATAATCTCAGAGGTTCAGGGCCAGACTGCTTGTGCAAGGAAGGAAGCCTATCAATCGCTCGAGCGCGTGGACAGTCTTCAAAGAAAAAGGGCAGTTTATCTACTTACCCGCTGACGACGATGACGATGAAAACGAGCAGATAAAGTAACCGCATTGACAAGTGTTTAGCATTAATTCGCAGCGCTTTATATAGCGCGAGAACTTGTTGACAATGTTATATTCCCATGAATCTGCTCCATTTTTTCAGAGTGCAGATCGGATTCAGTCTGGATGTTTAAGATAGATGTGCATTTGCAGCGGGTTCCAGTTGCAGTTTGCGGTCTTCTTTATCACTGCTCCCACTTCCATATCAATTCATTATGATGTCTGACTCGAAGTGTGTTGCAATTTTGGCACAAAAAGCCGCGTGGACGGCTCTATTGCAACGCTCAGAGCTGGCTTTGAAACGCATTCGCGAAAGATCTCAGTGTATCCAAACACCAGATTTTCTGATGCTTTTGACCTTCTGGAAGTCATAAGGCACGATAACTTGGTACTCGGTCTAAATCGTACCAGGGGTGCTATATAGCGAGAAATGGCGAAAACGCGAAGTAAAATGGTTAACGATCTGCGAAAGAGCTCCTATTTTACACGACTCAGAAAGCAATTTTGGAAATATTTCCCTTTGGCATCCTGCCAGTAACCGCTGCGTGATCGGGACTGCATAGTACAGGGGCGCCAAAAAAAAGTCATTTTTGTCCTTCCATGACTTTTCAGGCGTATAAGTTACACTTTGCTAAATTTTTATTCGACATTTTTACTACCATATTAAAGAGCACATTAAATACTATAATGATAACTCCGCCAATAGCCTTCTGGGGAGCGCCATCGGAGAGATCGTCCGCGCGGAAGTGAGTGGGTACCGGAGTTGAGCGAGATCGTTGACTTCTCCGCCACTGTAGACCACCCTGTTGAGCTCCAGCCCGAAGCGAGTAATTAAGGGCATTTAGTTCAGGACTCCCGCTTATAATGCTCCATCTATTCAGGTACTCAAACGTTCTTCCATTTCCAAAGTAGAGGCGAAAGTTTTTCGACGCCTTCGATTTCATGTGGTGGCACTCCGATGCTGCAGCAGTACAAAGTTTCCAAGAAGGTACGGGCGACCACATGTGAGCTGGATATTCTTCACGAGTTGCCCAACGTAACGCGCCAGAGTCACCTCTAAGTCCGGGGTCCACGAAGAAAAATTTGGTCTTTCCATTCCAGGTACGGCGGTCCACACCATCCAACCCGCGCCTTGGTGAATGGGGTGAAGATGATGTCCTGGACCGTAGCGACGTTGCCGGAGCTTGCTCGATGTTTGAGGTCTTGCAGATCAAGAGTACTGGTCTACAGGTAGCTATCTATGGGTGATTGCATTCAAGAAATTCCGCAGCTGTTTGGCAGGCCACGTGAATTCAAAGGCGTTCTCCACTCAGGCCGCAGACTGAGATGACTTCATATTTGGTGTACATGAAGGTGAATGGCGGCAGCCAGCTCCTTGCTTATAGAGGAAGATCTTGGGTATCTTCCGCCCTGGTACTCATATCCACATTCCTCTGTCTGGGCTGCCGAAAACTTCACTCATATGTGACTCGCCGCAATGACTTTTTTTTGGCCCCCCCCCTGTATGGAGTCCATGCATAGCTCATATCAATCCCTTCACTTTATGTTTGCACTTCGGAAATGAAGGAAGCGAGCATCAGCATCGCTCGGACATTTGTGGGCGGACAGTGCGGCGTGCATCCCGGTGGGCATGATGCAGCGTTGATAAGGCGCTTAAGGGTACCTTTCCTAGAACGAGCCCCACTCAAAGCGCCGAAACCTGCCCTCCCAGCGTATTATTTGTACACGTTTGAGGATTTATCGCCAAGGTGAAATTTCCTGTCGTATTTGGATGGCTGCTTTCACTTGCCCTGCCGCATCTCTTCAAAAACCCGATCCATGGTCGGCATTTTCTCTTTGCGGATGAGGCTCGAATTCTGTCTCTACGAGTACACTAACGCAATCATATCCTCTCAGAAGCCAAGAGAAGTCTTGCGCCGCGAGAATTTAACTTGGCTGATCCTTGAACAAGTCTGACTTAGTCCCTTCGGTGGTAATGAGGATCACTGAAGATTTCAAGCTCGGAGGGTTTTCTCAGCCTGTGTGTACTTGTGTTGCCTGTTGTGTTTCTTCAATTTCTTGATTTTGGTTTGTAGGATATATTTTTTACGTTATGTATGCTCCGTGAAAACCTTTCTCTATTGAAGGCGGAGGTGGTGTAATGAAAGTGGCGCGCTTCACTCCGCGTGCCGGGTTCAAATCCCGGGTCGACACTCGCCGGCCACGAAACGCTTCATATCCACAGGAGACAGTAAACTGGTACCAGATTCGCCTGAGAGGGTGAGAGCACTGACTTGTACATCGGCTGGCCACCGCAAGTCATTGTATAGGCCACATCGCATTCTACAAGCCACTACGATTCTGAATGGAAGCAGAATGCGCGCCGCATCCCACAAAGTGATTGATCAACGGCATTATCTTTTATCTTCTTTGTAGCGAGGCGTAGGTAGTGTAGTGGCAAGTGGCACACTCACCATGTTCGCGGTCTGGGGTCAAAATACGGAACGGCTCTCGCTCGGACCAGCAATGCCTTCTACCCTCAGGGAACGGTGAGTTTGTACCACATTCGTCTGGGGGGCTACGAACATTCGTCCGAGAGGCTACCACACTTAATCGCTCCTGCAATTGTATAGGCCACATCGCATTCAATATGCCGCTACGATTCTGAATGGAAGTAGAATGCGTGCCGCATCCCACAAAGGGATCATTCAGCCGCAAAGACTTTACTCTATAGTCCTTTATGTAATGTAGCGCACCTCTATATTTTATGAAAAAAATAAATGAACGGTTTCTGTTAAATCTCTTGCTTTCGTTTGCGAATCAGACCCCACACAGTTTTCAGTGGTGCATACATTTTTTCCAACATCGTGCAAAATATTGTCGATGAGTTCTGCTCCTTCGAAACCTCTGCAGTACTTCATACATAGCTTTCAGCCCCAATGAAATTGTTTGTGTGTTGTTTGCCTGACATATCCCAAGACCTTTAAGATCGCATTTGATGTAGTTCAGCGGTAATTACCAACTCACATGGCGCGCAGGTCCACCTAATCTTCGAAACCTTGGCGAATGCTGCTGGGACACTGATCGTCGGCCGGCGACTGATAGCAGGCAATGGATTCCTTCCATAACTTGCATGAATCGAGAAATTTCGCGCATTATCGTGTAGATATCGCGTGAATGACGCTGACCGCATGTCCATCTTGTTTGCATAGAGAGCAGGTTTCTGACGTGCACGCCAAAAAAGAAAAGCAGAGAATCTGCTCCTCGTGTTCTCTCTCGCTATTTCAAGAGGCTTCCAAACTGGGCATTTTGTCTTGCTCAGCCTTGGTATTAAAGACAAGCCCCACGACTGCGCACTGCTAATAATGGCGTTCAGAAACAAACCCGCAGTCGCTAAAGGACCCTCAGGTGAGAAAGAAAAGCAAAAAGAATCATGGAAAATACCTTGTGTAGGGACCTCTCAGCTTATCTGGACGTGTTTTCAGCTTATCTGGACGTGTTTTCCCAGCCTGCCCCTTTTATCCCAGCAAAAGCGGTATCCTGAGGGCTAGTACTGTCTGACGGTGAGGAAAAAACAAAAAAACAGGTAAAAATGAGCACGGGACAGAAGCTGCCCTTGAGTTTTTGTGGGCGGGACAAATAAGGTGTGGGCAGAACAGCCAACTTTCACCATAGTACCTTCGTTAATTTACCGGGGCCGAGAAAGCGTGATCAACTGTGAAGTCTGTTCGCTAAACTACTTTTACAATGCGAGGACCCCTAAGAATTACTATGAGCGCGCGGAGACTGGTCTTTTGAGTCATTCATCATATCGATGTTCTCACTTGACTAGGGGATGGTCCTAAGGTCCTAAGTGGCATTTGTAGTGATACATGGTTTTGCGAGACGTGTTTCTGAGGCCTGATCTCGAATCTATCCTCATGGAAAGTTTGGCAGACCGCGATTACTCAACGGAGAGCTTAAGCTTTACTGTCGAGTCTAACAAGCAACTCGGTCATGGGACGGATTCCCTGCTGGACTTGTTTTTGTTCTCGGCAAGAACACGGCAAAAAGTGGTTGCGGCGCGTTACAGCAGTTATCTACAAAGCACAGGAAAACCTGGATGTTCCGCGTACCCATGATGCAGTCTACAACGGTTTCTGCGATGAGTGAGAATCATCGTTCGTGAGAGGCATCCCTAGCTTGGAAGTAGGCACTCATAGTGCAGCTCACATGTTACACCTATTCAGGTGGCTAGTACATTCTCCTGTAAAAGCCTCCGTCTTGCCATTTCTGGCTTTAATTATTCTGTTAGTTGCCCCGGTGTACGTCTAATGATTTACTAAATTCCCCCTGAAGAACAAGCCCATCAATGAGAGGCTCGCCCTAGGGCCAGTGCTAACCCTCCAATTACTACCTCACCTTTTCGGAGTCAAGTCAAACACTTACATTGGCCATATTTGGCCGGCCTTTCTCAGGGCTGGTCCATGCTCTGGACAACCAGCTTCCACGCGTAAGTTATATAAAAAATAGCAAAGCGTATATAAAAAGGCTAAGGGTTACAGTTCTACTTAGATTAAGATAAGCTGCGGTAAAACCTTATGGTGCTCGTCTATTATTACTGCGGGATACCGGGCGCTCGTAATATTAGTTGTTCGAAAAGAACTGCGACACTTTATTAAACTGTTCTAGGTAAAAGACCAAAATCATTTTGAATGTTTTTATCCCTGATTAGTGGAGTGTCCCTTTCTTTTGGGTTTCTGCACATGGGTATATCATGACTTGAGGAACTTTTCAAAGCTTAAAAGTCCCCCAGGAGATCGAAGGTACTGCTCGAGCTGTCCCATATTATGAGTTCCTGTATGGCCCTCCGCCGTAAGTCGAGGGAAGCCTGACATAAAACGTTGTCTTGAAGAAGGATATCGCTTGCCATGGCAGAGAAGTTCCTTTTGCATCAGCGCTTCCAGGCTGAACTTTATTCAACTCGAAGTAGGCAATGTAAGGTCGGCCACGCAGCATACGAATGACGGCCCCTTACTCGAAGCTTCTCGAGGCGTCAGCGAACGTAACCACCAGCAAGTTGGCAACCTCTGCTGGGCTCCACCTAACTGACAATCGCCATGCTTCTCCGCAGTCTCGGTTTATCGGAAAAATTTTTTTATGAAGGATGCCTCATGAGTTGACCCCTTCTGGCAAGGTCATACGAACGACCGTGACGAGTTTTTTTCCTTGTACACACTGGAGGAAACATTTGTGAGGATCTTGTGGTTGGTAGAAAGTGGTGGGGTCTTGCGTACATGCTTGCACATGTTGCCTCGCAGGATCTCTCAAACAGAAAAGTTGATATGCACAGCCAAAAGACAGATGTGCATGGGATAAAGTTTCAGTGGGTTATTGGTGGGACTCGAAGGCGGTATTTCTGGATACCTAGCATAAGCAAAGGATATCCACTCTACACCAACCTCACAGCATGGATGCGTCACGCTTGAATTCTTACAAAAATACTCAATTTTTCTCGCACCCGTCGACAATGCGCAAGACCGCCATGTTAGGATCAGCCACACCAAAAGATCGTGGATCTTGATCTGAGAATGCGACCATACCCAGCTTACAAAGTTAGCAGTCTCAACTACTAACCTTTTTTGATGCGACCTTACCGCATCCCTAAGAAGGCAAAAAATCCGAAAATCGACGTCTACTCAAAAATGAGGTCCGCCTCTTCTTCTTATCATAGTTGCCGTAAGTTATATAATGAATGCAAATGAGAAGCTGTGCAAAAGAAGGGCGATAGTCCTAGTCCTTAGTGGTGTTTACCTTGTAGATTGGAGATGTCTTTTAGTGACTGAAATTTAGTCCGAAAATTGGTCAAAGTGTCGGCAGGACTTTCGAACAACCTAATAGAAACATTAGAAATTACGCCTCAGGGCAGATCTGCTCTAGTCTTGGCTCGATTCTTTTTTTGCAGCTGGTCTCCCGTCCTGTGCAGGTAAGTCTGCATATCACTAAGTCATCTGACAGAACCTACCTGTACAAATCACAGTGATCAATTAAAACTTCGGCACAGTGACACATTAATGTCAGCAATGACAAGGGTCATGCCACATGCATTGGTTTCGGAATGTTTTCTAGCATATAAGAAAGTGTGCATTGTCACGTACAGTATTTTACGAAAAAGTATCCACAGTCACGTACACTGTTTCACGAAAAGGTATCGAGTATCACGTACGCTTTCCACGAAAAATGTGGCGGGCGTCACGTACAGCGTCGCAGAGAGTGGTCAATGTCACGCCCACACTTCTTACACGAAAAGTGTTGGTTATCAACGCACATCTCTTATTCTGGTTCTCCAAAGAGGGCACGCTGTACGCGGGGAAAACCCCACGGAGGGGTTGTGACTCGGTTGATAGAGGGGTAGGGGTCGTAATTATCTTGAAAAAATTTCGCTAGGCGTTTCTCCTGTTTCATTGCGTTCTATACACAAATGATTTTTACTGATTTTGCCTGTTTCACATGTGACTACCAGGGTTACGACCCCGCTCCAAATTCTTTCCTTCCAGTATGACATTTCCTTGCCCCCCCCCTTCTCCATCCTACCTACAATCCCTCCTCTCCCCAAATTCCCCAACTTCCCACAATCGTTTTCAACATTCCACATTCAAAAAGGAGGAAACGGAAAATACGAGAAAAGTAAACATTTGAGAGCATCTTCTCGAGACACGACTCTTTCACTCACCCTCATTCGCGTGCGGACGCTTAAAGACACAAGTAGCTCACACACATTGAGGGTGTATGAGATTATGAGCCCCAGCTGTCGATGTGTCGTGGTCCCCCCGCCAACATGCCCAAGGAATGGAGATACAGGACCGTGAAAACACGCTAGTTCCTCCATGCCCCGCCTTGCACCTTTTGCGGCGCAGTTTCCCGTCCTTCATGATATCCGTTGCAAGCGGCGCGTGTCGCGTGCGGCTTCCTGGCACATTGCCAAGTCCTTTAATTGCGCTCTCAAATACGAGTTAAAAACGCAAATTTCCTGATGCGGATAACATTGGAGGTGCTACAAAATAAGAACAGAAGATGAATGACGAGGGTCAGAACTTAAAGCAACTGTGCCACTTCCTGCAACGTCCCTCAGAGAGCCGCGTAATTCCACGAAACATGAAAATAAACAGCATACTCGTTAAGTTTTAATACAAGCAAAACGTAATTTCCTGATGAGAAAAAATTTTAGGTGTTGCTCATACTTCAAAATCCATGTACAAGGAGATGAAGATGACACAGGCTAGAAATGAAGCACAACCACGTATATGTAAATAAAACAAAAATGAAAAATCAAGGATAGGCAAATTAGTTGAAATCGCCTGTAAATTTCTACGATCCGGCGCGAATCCGGCGCCCAAAAAGCCATAGAAATACTTAGAATAAACGAGTGGGACGCCTGGTGTTTTTATTCTCATGTTTTCTGGGATTGGCGCGCCTCTGATGGATTCTGCGGATGCAGCCGAGTTGCTCTTGAGCTCTGGCCCTTGTATCATCTTCTGTTCTTATTTTGTAGCACTTCCAATGTTACCCCATCAGGAAATTGCGTTTAACCCGTATTTGAGAGCGCAATTAAATGACTTGGCAAAGTGCCAAGGAGCCGTACGCGACACGCGCGCTTGCAACGGATGTAATGAAGGACGGGAATGCTGCGCCGCAAAAGGTGTAAGGCAGAGCATGGAGGAACTAGCGTGTTTCATGGCCGTGTATCTCCATTCCTGGGCATGTTTGGGCGGGGGACCACGAACACATCGACAGCTGGGGCTGATAGTCTCATACACCCTCAATGTGTTTGAACTTACCATGTGTCTTTAAGTACGACGTACTCTGGCTATCACCTCCAGCTCCACGGCTTGATTTTGAGGAGACATCATGAAACAATTTTGGAGAACGTGGAAAAGTGTAGGAAGTAAAGAAAAGCCAGTAAAATCGTAGGTAGGATGGTGAAGAGGAGGTTGTACCACCGGGGAGGAATTTCGAGGGGATCGTATTTCACAAAAACTTCCCTCTCACCACCACCCCCCCCCCCCTGCGACGGACGTGTCTTGTCTCCAATAGATCACATCATGGGAAAAGACGGCCGATTAATCATGCAGCATTAGTGGGAATGATGTAGCCGCTCTTTGATGAGCGTTTGATTTTCTAGAACAATCGTCTTTGAACTTGATGAGGCTGACAACTGATCTCTGCAAATGCATGACGACGAGATAGCGTCCTTGATCTTCGACAGTGCGGATGCCTGGGGTTTCCCGTTCGTGCAAAGCAAGGAAAACATCATGTGACTTATCAGAATGCAGAACTATCAAATTCAGTCCGTAACAAGGTCTTCATGAGTAAATGTAATTAGTATAAGTTTGTCAAGATATTAGTGAGGCTTTGGCTCTGCCTTAAAGAAATCATAGTTCAAGAAGGGAACACCTTTGTTTCATGATATGTTCTGCCCATTTCCATCAAGCGCTCATGGAATGAATGCCCTCATAATAGAAATGAAGGATGAAAGGATGAAGTCTCCACCGTCGACCAATCCCTTTGCGGTATGCGAAACGCATTCTACTTCCATTCAGAATAGCAGTGGTGTATTAAAATGAGATGTGGCTTATACAATGACTTGCGGGGTCAGCTGATGTACAAGTCGCTATTCTTATACTCCCACACGAATATGGTACCGATTTGCCGTCCTTGGGGGTAGAAGGCTTGGTTGGCCAAGGCGGAAGCCGACCTGGAATCTGGAGCCGGGACCGCGCGAGTGGTAAGCGCGCCACTTTTCATTACACCACCTCCGCTTTAATAATAGAAATAGAAAATGAAACACTTGGGCGACCGTTGTTAGTGTTTCAAGATCTATCCGTGCATCATGGCCTCCAATACCGTCAAGCATGATAAGGACCCGTCAAATCCCACTGTTGAGCCTGAATACCTCACCCAGAGAACTGCCCAGGGTTGGCCACGAGTCTCGTAGTCGAAGAAATAAAAGGGTTTGTCTGTTGTCAGAGATGAAACAAGCAGCGATACCATTCGGAAGGAAATGAGGGCCTCTCCCTAAAGACTGATTCACCGGCTCACTCTCAAAATAATATTTTGGAGATGGCTTCCTTTCTACTAGAAGAAAACCAGTAACAGTCATGAAATGATTGCGTCAATGCTGTGAACTTTTTATTGTTGAGCTTACTACATATTATGTTACAGCAGTTTCAATAAGTGACACACACTTCGGTTCTGACATATCATTTCAAGAAAAAAATATAATTTATCTGTTTATTTTGTGTAAGGAACAATGTCCCGTTACGTTCTGAATTGACAAAGGGCAATAACTGGAGCTTCGCTCCTTGTTAACACCACCCATTAATTGCAGTCTAGTGTGTTTACGAAGTTTTTGAACAGGAAATTAAAAAGTGGTCAACTGATTCCCGGCGCTTGGTTTACTTTTCCTGCGTATGGTAATATTCGGAATAAATTGTAATAACGTCAAAAAACCGCAATTATGATGCATAATTTGGCCTGCATTCGGGCTAGTTTGCCTTTATGGACGTCCGAAAAATACAGAAGTTGTCAGTTTTGCTTTTCCTACTGACGATTCCTCAATCACCTACGATGGCCATCTTGGCTCAGTTTTACTGGTAAAATACCGTTTGCTATCGAAGCGTACTTCTTGGCCAACCTTGATTTCTCCGTAGCGAAAATCGACCACGCGGATAGGGTTATCAAAATTTGGAGAAGAAGGGGATGAGACAACGGGTTCCAGCCACACGCTTTTTCCCAGGATAGCTAGCAGAAATCCAGTTCGCCTGCAAAGTTTCACGCGCCGAAATCAGGTGCCAGGATCAAATAAAGGCGATCAGAGCTATTGTAATATCTGTGATGAAATACTTTTCACCAATTCAGCGCTCACGCTTCCGAGAGCTTATTCAGAGATCTCTTCTCGCGCGACTTCTGCTGATTTTTGAACGGCGGTGTGATTAATAGATAGGTAACTCAGCGCTGATCTTTGACTGAATGCGACTCCACCCAGAACGACGGTGAGTACGGTCGAGCGTCACATGGACTACCATAACCCTCGCACGTTCCCGTATATAAAGCCTCGATAGAGGGAGGTGGTCAGTTAAACATGCGCTGCTACCTTCTTGTTCTACTACTTGCTGCCATCGTCGCCTTAGCTAGCGGGTGAGTGGAACTTTCCTTTTGACGCTCTTCCTTAGGTACAGTACTCCTTTGGATAGTAGATGTGGTGTGGAGGTGCTTGCAGCTTGGCTCGGTAGAATACTGACGCTGTTAGTCTTGGGATACAGGGGCACTCCAAGGGCTCTTCATGCAACATCAGATTTATCGTAATGGGATGGATACTTTTGCCAGGGCAAAGGGAAAAGGAGCTCCGGGTTCGATCAACCAACTTGAGTACGGTAACGCTTCAGATGCCTTTAACCCTAGTTCCGTTCAAAGAAATTTTGGATACCGTCATCACCCCTCCCACCCAGCAGAATATTAGCGTCAGAACGCTGTTCTATAAACGTTCTAGGGTATTGTTATTTGATGGACAAGTTCAATAAAAATGAGAAATTGCAGGGCTCTCCCTCTCCGAGCTAAACGACAAACGTACAATCCTTACAACTACAACAACAACTTCAACCAACAACAACAACCTGAATTTCGGAAGTGATGGGGCCTCTACAATAAGTACAACAATGTCCTTGGTCGATAGTTCCTATGAAAAAAGACTTACGTGTAATATGATTACGGAAATAATATTACTCATATCACTGTAAGTGACGAAATTCAATAAATATTATTGCACATAGTACAGTGTAAAAGATAATAAGGACGCTCAGCTAAGAAAATGCAGAATGCACCTGCAGAGAAGAGTACAGATGGCAGATCGCTGCTAGTATACAGGGGCGGGCAAAAAAAAAGTCATTTTGCCTCCATGACTTTCAAGGCGCTATAAGTTACACTTTATTAAATTTTCATCGGACATTTTTACAACCATATTAAAGAGCACATTAAATACTATAATGATACTCCGCCGCAGCCTTCTGGAAGAAGCGCCATCGAGAGATTCGGCCGCGCGAAAGTGATTGGTACCGGAGTTGAGCGAGATCGTTGATTTCTCCGCACGTAGAACCCTCTTGAACTCCGCCGACTAGGTAACTGAGTGGATTCAGGTCAGGGGACATACTTCATATTACATATTCTTCAGGTTACGAAACGCCCCTTCCAATCGAAGTAGGCAGCGAGTTTTTCCAAAACCCTTTGAGTCCATTGTGGTTGGGACCCAAACCGTGTAGCAGCACAAGGTCTCCAAGAAGGTACGGGCGACCACATATAGGGAGGATATTCTTCTCGAGTTACTTGATGTAACCGCCAGCGCTCACCTTCCAGTCGGGTCTACAAGAAAATATCGGTCTTCCCCTTTCCAGGTACCCCGGTTCATACCCATCAACTCGCGCCTCGGCGAACACGGTGAAGATGATGTCCTAGACCGTAGCGACGCTTGCCGTAGCTGGTCGATGTGCGAGGTCTTGCAGGTCAAGAGTACTGACCTCCAGGTAGCTATCTGTGGATGACTTCATTCGAGAAGTTTCGCAGCTGTTTGGAGGCGACGTGAATTTCAAAGGTGTTCTCCAGTCAGGCGCGACTGGAGATGACTTCATATTTTGCGTACATGAAGGCGATTGGCGGCAGCGTGCTCCAGCTTATAGAGGAAGATCTTGGTATCTTCCACCCTGGTACTCATATCCACTTCCCCTGTCTGGGCTGCGAAAACTTCGTTGATTATGCGCTCGGCCGAAATGACTTTTTTTTTGCCCCCCCCCCCCTGTATATCTGAGGACTCGATGACGAAATCCTTCAAAATTGTCTGCTGCGTCCTTTCAAGGTGTGATCACTGACCTCACCAGGGAATAGGTCAATCCCCTTATACTAATAGAGTTTGGGTCGTTGGTTACAAAAATGGAAGGCACAATTTGCTAACTGAATTTCACAAACGCGCTGTAAGCTTATCAAAGCTGCAAAATTCGTTGAAAACATTGTTTCTTGGCCTGTAGCGGGCCACCGGAAAGTTCTCTCTATAAACGGATATTTATCTTCGGGAAGCCATATTATTCCCGAGAAAAAAATTCTAGCGAATTAGAAATCTAAAATGTGTCTGTATGGGCCCAATAGATTGCTTGTGAAATTGCAGGTCCTCACCCTCTTGCGAGATGCGAGATAACCCTTTTATCCTCACCTCATAAATACACTCCGATCTCCACATGGGTAGACGAAATCGCTTACTGGTTAGCTTATAGGACTTTTGTGTGCCCACATACCTCTCTTAACATAAAGAATTTATGGTCACTCTCCAGCGAGTCAGCACCAAACGCGCTTCATGCTACTACTAGTAACCAGGGCCCTCTGCATCACTACTTTTGTCTGGTCAATTCGACGACGCCGAACTTGGTCTTCCCGATTTGCATTCTGAGGTCGATTCGATGCGAGCTTCCTTGCAAGCGTTCCGTGCACTGAATCATCAGGAAACGCTATTGGTTGGGATTTCGTGAGAGCTGAGTTCGTGTGCCCCTCCTCTCTAGGAGGTGGATTGAAACGACTTCCTTCCTTTGCAGCGTCGTGGAACAAAGAAAATCAACTATCAAAAAAAATTTTCCACACCTTATACGACCCCCCCCAAGGCGACCAAATGCTTCCCCTATTGGGGAATCCCTGACGATGATGTACCCTGCGTTTTAGGTACCGATCTTGGTCCTATTTCTGAGGAGCTTGTTCTCCCGCTGGTTCGCGGAACCTCACAACCAGTTCCACTACGTGCTGCCCTAGCAGCAATTTCCTCAGCTTCAAAAGAAGGAGACAAACTTGTCACTGTTTTTGGCATATGTTTTGACAAGACACAGGCTCTGACGTGGAACCTTTCGCATAAGCGGCAGCTTAATTCCTAGGCCACGCGGAGGCTACAAATGGGATTTGGCTCGAGTCCAAGAGTCCCAAAAGAAGCACAGTTGTGCACTATCGTAGTAATCGTCGTTGCTCACACAGCGCTCGTTTATCACCTGCGCGTTTATCCACTTTTTTGGGACTCGCCATGCATTCCGTTTACATACAGAATCGTTTTGGACCTCTGAATGCAATCTCGTGGGACTGCTGATGTAGAAGCTTTCTTTTCTCAGGCAAGTTTGGTAAATATCCTTCGATGTGGCGATAGCTTGACTCAAGAAAAAACAAATCGTATAGAGCTTATGCTCAAGATGGATCCAGAACGCCTTCTTATCAAATGCATATGTAATATGGCGCAAAACTGCTCGTGCAGTTAGCGGGTGAGATCGCCCTATGTGTTTTCTGATCGCTCAGCCAAACACATGTGATGACATGCTCAACCAGCACAGTGATGTTTATATCTGACCTACTTTTTTAATGAAAGGGACCTCGGAATTATTAAGCAAAACTCTGTAAAAAAAAAGTGATATCTGATTTCCAGTTCTCGACTTCATTCTGAAGTTGTAAACAGGCAAGCGGTAAGTACAGCAAGAGATGGTTCCTGCCTTTCACAATCCAGAGAATAGTTTGCACGCTCAAATTTAGTTGAATTCATTGCGGACCGCGTGCTCATCATGAGTGCATAGTGCAGCATCCTGCCGCAAAGGGGCCACAAGGGGACGAAGTGTTTCCCTTTATTTCTCAGGCTGGGACGAAGTGTTTCCCTTTTTTCAGGCTATCTACCAGGTAGCAAGGCGGAAGAAGTAGGAGTAGTAGTAGAGTAGGAAATGGAGAATGTTTATTTCCTGACTGAAGCTACTGAATACTACTATATTGACTAAACAAAGTGCAAATAAAATAAAGGATGGAGTCTTCGCCGATGATCAATCCTTTTTGGAATACGGCATGCATTCTAAACCGATTGAGAATCGTAAGGCAACGCTCATATTTTGCGGTAGCGTCCACCAGCGACCACCAGCGTCCGGCAGCGCCAGGGACTAGGAAAGTATAGATATCGATCCAGCGTCTGCCAGCGTCCACCAGGGACTTGAGGCCTAGGAAAATAAGAGCACTGAACTAGCGTCTGCCAGCGTCCACTAGCGTTCGCCAGCGACTGAGAGTAGAGAGTATGGGGAAGTAAGAGGACACCAAACAGCTTGATTAGGCGCCGTGAAATTTGAAATCTGCAACTGTACCACTACACTACAGCGTACATTGAACTTCTGTAATTAAGCAACTCTGTGCTTTAGCAGTTGTGCGGTGCGGTTGCAGCCGCAATTTCACGACGCCTAATCCATCTGTTTGCTACCCTCCTACTTTCCCACACTCTCCACTCCAGGTCGCTGGTGACCGCTGGGGGTCGCTGGTAGACGCTGATGGACGCTGCTGTGAAGTGCGAACGTAGCCTAATGGCTCCCAGAAAGCGACGTGTACTAATACTAACAAAAAAGGACATCAAATAGTGAGGATGTTACCTGTGAGTGTTCTATTCTCCCAAATGAATAGGTACCAATACCCCGGAGGATAGAAGTGTGTTTGCCCCGGGTAAATGACCTGGGATTTACCCGGTAGCAATTTTTTGACCCAAATGGGAAAATCTCAAGAAAGGCACATCTCCATGATCAAACGGAGTTTGCAGCTACGCATACTTCATCACCAAGCTATACATTGTAAGTTCAGGATGCTATCGGCATACCGTAACCGTCAGACATATGGTAGGCTCCGAGCTGAGGATTGAAAACCGCTCTCCCCTCGCACTCTGGCATAAATAACACAGGTTTGTAGGAGGTTAGGGACGAACAACATCATCACCCTTTTGTAGTCGTTGTTCCACCGATGTCTATTTCTTTTCCTACTGAGAGCAGGTAACCACGTCTTTGTCCAGCACAAGATATTCTCCTTGTTAGCACTGAAACGTAAGTTCATTTCGTTTTCGCGTTTACATGTAGGATATCGCACGTAGTACGTCTACTGTAAGCTTAGTCACCGGACAATTACGTGGATTAAAACTCGTTCTTCCAGCAAGACAAAGCACAACTGATATTTGATTAGGAACGACGCGATTAAAGAAGTCGGTCACCAACCCACAAGATCACATGTCGTATATACTATATAAGGGATAAGTAAGCTAGTCCATTCAGTCGAAATGCGATTTCTTATTATTTTTGCTAGTATTATCGTTTTGGCTGCAGGGTGAGTAAGGGTTTTCTTTGCAGTCTAGATAAGGATAAATAGTGAAGTCTTCGCCGTTGATCAGTCCCTTTTTGTGATGCGCCACGCATTCTGCTTCCATTCTGAACCGTAGTGATTTGCAAATGAGGACCTTATTTCTTAATTTGAAGGCACGGTCCGCGATTAGATACAGAAGTTGAAAATATGGCGTCGGGGTGCTGTGATCCGCGAAGAATAATCTTGTACCGGTTTCGCTTAGAAAAATTTTAAGAGAGGAGTGCTATAAATTAATATCGGTTCTATGACATCTACTTTCTCCCAGTGATCCCGCCTCCAGACCCGCCCTTAAGGCCTGCCTTTCAGTGAAAAACGAAGCGGCAGGAAGAAAAAGCATGCAAACTGTCACTCGTATGATCGTAGAATTCTTATCGGAGAATCAACTGTGCAAATAAGGGCGTAGTTTGGTTTAGCCCGAAAGCCAGAAGAAAAATAGTAGTAGTGGAATAAACTAATGACCCTCCTACAGGTGCTACCACACACTAGCGTCGGATTGCCGAGCACGTGATAGTAGCATACACAAAAAAAATCATTAAAATGGAAATTAATGGACTATGTTGTAAAATCCAATTAATGAGAATTATTGAGGAGGTCGAAAGCAAAGAGATAGCTCAGCTTACATTTCGCACGTGCGATTAGACGGAAGCTGAGCAAAAGCATATTCCTCCTTTCGTGCTCCCCAGTAAGGAAAGGAAGAAAAAATTGCAGAAAGTTCATGAGAAATAACTTTGAAAACGATAAAAATTGAAAAGTTTGAAAATTAATTGGATCACGTGAGTAAGACATAGTGATTACGAGAAACAGACTATCAGTTGATGTTATTAGGTTGTCCGGAAAGTTCTCAGCGTTTTGGGTGTTTCACTTTAAACGATCGTAACTTTTTTAATACTCATCGGATTTAAACGAAATAGGTACCATTCGAATCAGCACACTTTTGCCAATGTGAAGACAGTCGAGAAATCCCATCAAAACAAAAAACTGGGTGGTCAAAAACTCACGAAATCCACTAAGGCTTTTTTGCCTGGTCCTAATTGATGAAGTATTTTTCAGCAAGGAAGTTCTGAAAATGTTTGAAAAGGTGATAGTCTGTTGGTGAAAGGTCTGGAGAATATGGCGGTTGAGGTAGAACTTCAACCCCCAATTCGTTCAATTTATGGATAGTGATTTGTGAAACGTGCGGGCGGGCGTTGTCAGGCAAAAGAATCGGACCCTTTCTTTTGATAAGTGTTGGCTGCATCTGACAAAATTTTCGGTACAATTCGTCGATTTCTTCACAGTAGGGTTCTGCTGTGATGGTTTGGCCTGGTGTTAAAAAGTTATAGTGGATCACACCAGCCGATGACCACCAAGCCGTGACCAGAATCTTTTTTTCGTGAGGGTTCGGCTTTGAAAATTACCTCGGTGGTCCGTCAAAATCCAACCACTGTCCGGAACGTCTCCTGTTATCATACATGATCCATATTTCATCACAGGTGACAATTCGGCCCAAAAACAGGTCGTTTCTGCTGCGCAAAAGCGATGCAGAAGGAACCTCGAGACGTGCCGATTCCTGCCGGTGCTCGCTGGTCACTCCGAATTGTGGGGCACCCAATTGTCGAGTTTTTTCACCTTCCAATGGCGTTCCAGACCATCTGCAACGTGGATTTGCCAAGGCTAGCTCTTCTGCTATCTCTCAAACTGTTTGGGATTGGGTCAGCCTCCGAAATCCCCTAAAATCCTCGTCAGATATTGCTTAAGTCCGCACCGCTATGAGGTTCACACTTTCAAGGCTAAAATCTCCAGAACGAATTTGTTGAGCCATTGCCGCACAGTGCTTTCTCTAGCACTATTGGGGCCCACACCTGGTTTAATTTGTTGAGCTGTTTCGATTGCGGATTGCCCAATTTTATAGTCGAAGAAAAAATCGTCCGAGTGCTCTTTTCACATGTGCTTGGAAGAATCTTTGAAAAAAAGGAGTTTATCAGGCAATAGTGAAACGGCAGCTATACTATCAGATAGCGCAAGAATTCTCTACAGGATGTAGTACTGAGAAGCAAGGCAGAATGAGTTTTTTAATCAGCAGTGAATGTACAAAATAGGTGCCCAAAACGCTGAGAAACTTTCCGGACACCTAATACATTATAACTACCCGGAAATGCTACACGACGCATGCAGTTTAAAAAAATTGAGGTGCACAGAAACCAATTTAATGAAAACGCCACTGAATATACTCGGACTAATCTGCTTTTTTTCTTTTTTTTTTCTTGATGTCCGTCTTCAAGGTGTGTTTACGCCATCCTTGCAGGACACATCTATGCCATTCATCACGATTCTCTTGCCATTTTGTGCCATCTCTTGTCATATAGTTTCTTAAAAGGATCACTCCACCTGGCTGGGGGTCTTCCTGTGGCCTTTTTACACCACGAGGATACCAGTTGGTTACGCGATCGTTCCATCGGTTGTCGTCAAGACGAGCTACGTGTCCAGCCATCTCTTTTTCGAGTCATAAATGGTTTTCGATAACATCCTTTACGCCCGTCCGTCTTCGGATTTCGCGCGAAGCAGGGATCTTGTGCATTAGCGTTACTCGACACATTGCTCGCTCCATTGCCCTTTGCGTAGCAGCTAGTCTTCTCTCCTCCTCTTTGATTGTGCTCCATGTCTCACTTCCATATACATTGCTGGTAGAACATGGGTGTTGACACCTGAGATCTTATTTGAGTTTCAAATCCGTATTATCGTTGAGAACATCTCGGTATTTATTAAATGTGGCCCATCCGCCTTTCGACCGGCTGATTTCTCTTGTAAGATCATTATCCATCGTTTATTTCTTGCCAAGATACGTGAACGATGAGACTTCTCAATGATTGATCCTTTCATGATAAACGATAGTCGTTTGTATAGTTGGTTTTTCATCCCATTTGGTTTTTCCCCGGATGTATTACAAGTCCGACGGATTGGGAGGCTTCGCTCCAAAATATTGAGGGAGCTTCTGAGTGCACTCGGTTCGCTTCCGAATCAAGACTATGTCGTCTGCAAACATCCAAGTATTGAAGTCTTTCGCCATCTATCTCAATGCCACAAGCAGCTCTATTTGCCGCATTACAAGTTCTAAACTGCAGAGAATAGTTTTGGAGAGATGACCTCGCCTTGCGTCGCCACGTTGGATCTTTACACGAACTGGTTCTTGAGCAATTTGTATGTCAGTGTAGCAGCTCGTGTTACATTGTCGTATTATTTCAATATATCTTCTTGAAATTCCGAACGTGGCAAGTGCGTTTAGTACGCGCTTGGTGTTCGACCGTGTCAAATGCCTTTTTGAAGTCAACAAAAAGATAACATAGCGGGATTCGGTAACTCTCGACATCTTTCCGTAAGTTGAGAAATTCACGTGTATCTGATCGATGGTTGAAAAGCCTTCACGAAATCCGGCTTGTTTCTCTTCTCGTATTCATATGAGTGTTTCACTTATGCGGTTGAGGATGATACGTGAGAAGATTTTGAGTGTTGTGGACAGGAGCGCTATAGGACGATAGTTGGTCAGTGTTATCACGCGGTCCTTTTTTGTGGATCAAAATGGTGTTCGAGCCCAGCCATTCCTTTGGTACAGTTCCCGACGCCAGCATTTTCCGTGAAAATGTCTGCCAAAGGGCGGGCGATGAACTCCTTCAGACATTTCAGGTGTCCTGCCAGAATTCGATCTGGCCAGGCGCTCTTCCTCCTTTCGTCTGTTGAATAGCCTTCATACTTCCGTTTCAAGTACTTTCCACTCATCTCTTGCAAGTGTGTCATCGTCGTCCTCACAAAATATCATGTTAGGTTGCACCAGCACTTTATGGAGAAGACGGTCTGGAAAAAGTTTCGAATTTCTCCTTCCATTCCCTTTTTATTCCTGACAACAGAACCAGTTTAGTTTTAGCAGTTCAACAGTTCATGTCCAGTTTACACCATCCCTAGCCCCGTTACCTCAAAGTGGTGGGATGGTGTAAACTCACTCAATGTTACTTCCCGTTGTTGTTGGCCGAACAGCGACGCGTTGAGTGAGGCTAAAAAACGGCCCCTCTTGGACAGGTACCGACCCGGCAGCGGTACTACGCCAGTTATGGCCTAGGCGGTGAGGGTAAGTCAGGCCATCACATCTATGAGTGAAGTTCAAGAAGAAGTACCCTCAGTCCCGTGCGGCCACCGCCCTTCCTGGCAGAGAGGGCAAAGGCAGAGGGGGAGAAATCTCACGAGAAGCGATCTGCCAAACAGTTTCCTAAACATTGAACAATAAACGCTCGAGGTCTCGTTAACGACTATGTGATCCGATCAGCTAGTATCCTGAATGAGACAGGTGTGCGATTGACGTAGCATGTGTCCAAGAAACGTTAAGATGCAATGCAGGAAGATGGAGAAATCTGCTTATGATCCCATAATCATTTGTAATAACGTATTTATAACATATCAGTGTATTTCTATAAATACTCTTAACTATACCAGCTATGAAGTCCTTACTGTAACCAAAGCATTCTTACCAATAATAAGTTGGCTTGTGCTGCTTGTGGGACTCGGGAAGATCGTTGTACTAGCTGTTTCTCCAAGGGACACAATCACCGATAAGTTACGCCCCTTTACTCGAGAAAATCGCGGAGGGTGCTTGGGAAAAATGACCGCTACGACTTTCTGTGCCCATCGTCCGTGATAATGCCATATTGCTGAAGAAACCCTAAGAGTCGAGGAGCGAGGCTGATAGACGATTTATGATTTCCTTCTGACATGCACTCGAAATCTGTGAGCTGCCCTAGGCGGGGCTGCGTAATTCAACTAAACGTGGGGTAAAGCTTCGGCGGGATATTTTTATTTCGAGACTGTCTTTGCCAACACAAAACAAGATGACAGTTGTCTCAAGTTGGAAAATTCCCCGAGTAACTTATCCTATGCTATGTTCAATTGCCAGCTACTCCGTCTCAGGGATAAGGGGTGTGGCTCCCTATAATTTTTACTTGCTCTTGCCCTGAGAGGCGTTCTTGGCCAAGGAATATTTGGCAACGTTCGTAGACATAGTTTGGGTGGTCCCGAGTTTCTTGACTAGCAGTCTCCCCAGTTCCACGAAAAGGGGACTCACCTGTCCACTAAATGTGTGATAACCAGCAGTAGTGGTTACATATTGATTGATTTCCATTTTAGACTAGATGGAAAAATAAAACGAAAAAATTGAAAGACTATCACGACTTTTTAGTCTACCTATTAGACTGCGAGCCGCATCTTAAAAATCATCTGATCAACAGCGATTTTTTTAATATTATAGTTTTTGCTGCGAACATCAAGTCTTCTCAACCCTTATTAGTTTGCTTAGGAACTATGAAAGTAATAGGAGTGTTTCAGAGTGCTTCGCACGAAACGACAGTACTACCACAACTATCAGTATGGCAGGCCATATAACTACGGGTACAACAGGAACTACTACTACCGACAACCAAGCATCCCAGGAAGTGAATGGTCCCTTTACAATCCGTTAAACAACGTCCTTGGCCGATGATTGAAGGCAAAAAGATGATACGTGTAATACAATCGCGGAACTTAGTTACTATGTACATATGACTGTAAGTGGAGCTCTTCAATAAATATTATTATTGAATTTAGTACAGTGTGGACGACATAAAAATGAAGCCGCAAGCCGAAAAAATGCAGAATTACTCTTTAGAACAGTACACGTGGTAGGTCACTACGGCGTTACATACATATTTAAGGATTCAGTAGCAAAGTTCTTCTGAGGTGTGATCATTTACCTCACCAGGAAGTGGTCCCAACTCCTCACAGGACTCTGAATGGAGACCTAGGCACACTAAAAAATTTTTTTGATGGTTACAAATATGAAAATTGAACTGTCTGGGAATCACAGGCGAGTTAGACTAACAGGGGAATGGTTTGAACTTCCCATGGAACTCTGAATGGAGACCTAGGTTCATCGATAGAGCCTCGAATGCTGATTATGAATATACAGATTAAAAGTGCTACGGGGACTTCCCAGACGAGATCTGGGTGGTCAAAATTTGAGTACTGGCTCGTAAGCGCTGCTGATCGATACCTCGGCAGTGTCAGCGTGGCCTCGCGGTAATGGTCTCGCTTTCAAGTCAACGGCATGCGGGTTTGCATCCGGTTGGCGCGAAAATTTTTGCTTCGCTCCGTATAAGAGTTTCAACTCTAATTTTGGAAATCTTCCGAATTTACGGCCCAGCAGAGCAAGTAGATCAATTACATCAAGTATACGACATACTCGATCTAGTATGGATTTGGTCATATCTGCCCTCTCCGAAAATATTACCCATCCGACAATTCAAAGTTTTAGCGAGAAATTCGTTCATGGGAGATTTCGACCCCTTGAACACGAATATCACTTCCTTCGACGAAAAAACGCTCGTCTGGTCAAATTGCGATTCTGGGCAAAAATAGTAATAGTTCTGGCAACAAATAGCACTTTTAATCTGTATATTCGTAAGCAGCATTCGAGGCTCTATCGATGTACCTAGGTCTCCATTCAAAGTTCCATGGGAAGTTCAAACCATTCCCTTGTAAGTTGTTGAAGCTGTGGAATCTGTTAAGAACCTGTTCCGTGAACCCCTGCAGCGTGGTTATTGAACTTTTTCCTCTCGGAATGGATATTTGTATCCAGAAAGCTAAACTAGCACCGAGAAACGTTCCAGCAAAGCAGAATTCCAGAATGTGTCTATATGAAACGACAACTAAACGCTAAACGGCTTACGAGATACATGTGAAATTCTTGTTTCCATACTAGCACTGGTATGGCTACTAGTACGATAGCACTTCAATCTTAACTAATGTGCTCAGATCCCCACTTGAAGGTCCCTAGGAAGTTGGAAACATTTTCTGGTTAGCTTCCAGTACCTTCAAATGCATTCACAATTTTTTGCCCGATAAATTTATGATCGCCTGAACGAGCGAGCACCAACACACTTACTCTTACTCTAGTAACAGCAGGCCATCTTTATGACTGCTGTTCTCTGGTCAGTCAACGACGCAGTTCTTGGTTCTCCTGGATTGCATCCTGATTTTATGCGAGCTCCATAAGCTTACGAGCAGAAAGCACCGATCGCCATCCTATTCCTGAGCGGCGTTTTTTGTGTCCCTGAGGTTGTTGTAATTGTTTATTACACGGATGACCCTGTGAGGTGCTAATAAATAAAACAACGCAAGAACTCAACAAAACCGCACTTCTAGTACTCAATGCCGTGTGACCAAAACCACTATAAAAACCACTGATTAATAGCGAAAGAGCATAGTGAATACTCTCATGATGAACGATGATTGCAAAAGTACTATGGTGTAAGATGTTTGCCCAAAGCAGTCTCAAAAGCGCTCAGTTTGCTTGCGGTCACTCCTAAGCGGACTATTCTGTTAAACTCTAGGACGGTCTCTTTGCAAAGAAGTGATGCCCGATATTACTGTTTGTTCGACGAGTAATCAGATTTCTAGAACTACCTCTGGTAATTGATCTCTGACTACAAAAAGATTGCTAGGTAACACCAGTGCGTAAGTGGAGAATCTTGTAGAGAAAAATTAAATGAAATTTCCTCCTTGATCTAGAGTCTCCATATTGAAATCAAGATTCCGCACCACACTGCTGGGTACTTGATCCCCACTGCTCTCAGGAAGAACTTTCTAGTAAAGTTATTTTGTACCCCTTCTAGAGCGTTGATACTTTTTCTTTTCTTCTGATTATAAAATACGGTCCTGTACTCCAACAGTGGCCTGATGGTGGTCTTGTATGCTTTGCATAGTACATAGGCATCCCTGGTTAGTAATGAGAACTCGCTGCGAATAAGGAGACCTAGTTCCCTGAGCTCTCTCACCTTATCCTTTAGATTAGGAGGGGGGCCATCAACTTTTCCTATGCGAAACCCTAATTTTTTCACTAGATAGAGATAAATCCTTTGTTTGGCCTACATGCTAACCTCATTGATGGCCTCTTGTAACAGCACTTTGTCCGAGTCATCGGGTGATATAGTTTGAGGTCATGCAAAGGCAACACACTTCACTCCTCCAGATGTTAAAAGACGCGGTACTTCAAGCGTAAATATGAAAGAATAGTAGGCAAAACGCTCTTTGCGGCACGCCACTGGGCAGCGGCCTACACAGGTTTGCATAATTCAGCATTTGCGCACAAGATACACTCATTATCCCTGAGACGGGGTGGGCGTGGCATATTTTAGCTTGAGATAACTATCATTTCGTTCTTCGTTGGACAAAGACGTGATCACAATTGTATAAAAATGAAAATATTCCACAAAAAGTGCAACCACCGCTGCGTTTGATTGAAGACGCAGCCACGCCCACCACATCTTAGAGATTTCGAGTATAGACTATCGCTTAGAAATGATTCTATACATTCAAGAGTTCCAGCATGAACACCAACTATTTTGAGTTTAGTTATGAACTCAGAGTGAGACACTCTCTCAAACGTCTTCTCGAATCCCAAATAAATCACGTCCGCTCCGAAGCCATTATCAAGGTACCTTGCCCAGTCATCAAGAGCCGGCAGCATGCCCGTCACAGTTAATTTCCCTTTCTGAAAGCCGTGTTCGTCTTCTTTCTGAAAGGCTCCAAATGTGTCGTGAGTCTGTTCTTCAAAACTTTTTCAAACAACCTGACAAATATGGAATTATGCAGACCGGTCTGAAGTTGTACGGACAAAATACGGCGGGTTCTTAGGGATTGAGGTAACGAATGAGACGCGCCACCTCGATAGCACTGCAGCTCTCATAAGCCTCAACTTGAACAGCAGTGCAAGTGGCCCACAGATTATGTGCTACCTTGCAATGAATACCAGTGGAATGTGACCAGGTGTATTTGGGTGGGATTTGAGCCAAATCAGCAACTTATATATTTCTTATTTATCGAACCAAAGTGAATCCCTCATCACCGGGAATGATGGGGAAAAAAACTTTGATGGCCGCTATCTAACTCCATAGATGCATCCCCTTTCTTGCAAGTGTTCCGCAAAGGTTCGCTAGCTAGGACTCAGCTTTGTCTATTTCTGCATTACTGCAATTACGCATCCTCTTGCAGAAGAGCACCCTAGACCCTTTTCTTCAGCTCCTGAATTCTAGGAAGCCTTAAATGCGCTTTTTATTCTATGGAATTAGATACCCTTCCTTTCAATGTTGTACTGCTGAACTTGGCTAATCCTTTGCTTTAAAAAGTAGTTTCTTTACAAACTGGTTGCTGATCATGCATGAGCTTTAATTTTCATTTCTTCGAGCTGACTTGGTTTTCTTATTTAGTGTTTTGCCAACCCAATATTCCTTTTGCAGTACATCTGCATCAAGTTGCAGCGTTGGGAGCTGCACCCCAGGTGTCCTTTGAGCTTGTAGTACATGCCTGTCTATAATGAATAACTGGCTAATTTTATTTATCTCTTATTATTTTTTCAATAAACTTTGTCAACGCCTTCGAAAGCGATCTATACAGACGATGGTACAAAGGATATTCGTTCATACTGATGGAAATTTGCTTGTTTTTAGTTCAAAGTCTCGTACAAATAAGTTTGCTTCGTTTGTCCGCTCAGTATTGACGACAAAAGGCGACAATATGCACGATTGTATAATACCCTTTGGTCTGGCTATCTTACTAGTAACGCAATGAATTGGTTTCATGTAGGGTAGAGCACTCCCCTGTGGCTAGGCGGAGTCTCCTGGCCGAACCTTCGGAATGAGTCCCTCTGGCATTGTGTTGACCTCGCTATCTCTTTGTATTAGTGGTGCAAAAATGTCGAAATTGCGCAAAAATTAACTTCTCACTCCATGTTCACAAGGTAAAGGGATGGGCTGATCACTACTATCTCAATGATTGCTAATGATAACAGGGCTTGCAGATGCAACAAAAATTTCGAACCTGCAGTTTCACAGAACGGATAACTCTAGTGTCACATGTTCAGGCTCTACACATCAAAACTTATAAAGTACTAGATACAATTGCCAAAGACAAAGAACTAATATTACTGTTGTATATATCCAATGGATGTGGAATACAGAGATATATACATATGGATTATAAGGAAACTGAAAGAAAAATCGCGAGAACAGTAATACCAATTCTATATAGTCTGATCTCTGCTATGATTGTACTGTACAGCCTGTGGTACTCATCTATATTTTATTTTATTTTTTTTGGGTTAATCTAAGTGTTGGTTTTGTTCTGTTTATCAATAGTGGCTGAGTAACTTATCTGCAGATAGAGTATATATGTTAAAATGCGACCCCTTTCTTCGTAAAATGGTTCGAAACGTTTGGAATAAAACACTGCTCATGATCACCATATTCCTCTGTGGGTTGAATTGCATAACATGTAAAGGTTATGGAGAATATCACAAATGTGGCACAACCTCTCTCCCTGTACAAAGGCAATCATCCGTTCTTTTACACTTGAGATTACCGAGCAAAGAATTAATAGAGGAAAGAGAACCAACAGAATGCAACGAAGCACATTACATATAAATAGCGTCATAAGTATGAAATCACCAACAGTACAAAACAATTGAAGTCGTATACATTACTCTCGACTCAAACTTTAAAAGCTTCGTAAGGAAGATATCAACAAGATCATTGAACTCTCGATGTCTGTGAACTGTTATCTGCAGAACCGGTAAACAACAAAACAAAATATTTGATATGTTCTTGCTTGTTAGTTGACTTTCCTATGTCAGTCATCGAAGAAAAACCAAAAAGAATTTTCATAACATTTGAAAGTCAGCTTCAGAAGCAGAAGATTCAGACGACGAGATACACTTCAAACAAATTTTTAAATTCACGCACTGTAAAAATATATCTGTTAATGGGAAGATTGTAACTTCCACAGCCTGGTATCAGAATATTTCATAATAATAACACAAGTGGCGACCAGAATATGACAATTATAACAAATTGTTAAAGAATCTCGACAACGAAAAATTGAAGCGGATAATCACTAATGACTGTATCTGTGATTCTGAAGATGTGCAGAAATATATTGACAGCAAGCATGGGCACATTATTGCAGGCAATGTGAATCTAATAAAGGAAAGAAAGTTCAGGAAACTTATGATGAAAGGAACGAAATATAGGATAGACACAGGAATAACAAGGAAAGAAGTCAATACGATTTATGAGGCTACACTTAATAAAGTTGTCAATTATTTTAAGTACAAATATAAACTTAACAGTCACAAAGTTAACCTACTTCAACAGCATCTACGTTCGTGTTACCATAGTAAAGTCAAACCGCTGCTCACTAGGAATAATATCATCGGTATAGAAGAGCAAGTACCTTACGACTTGATCAAACAATATCAGGACAACTATATTTTTTGCCCTCTGGACAAAGCTAGTAACAACTACGGAATTATATGTAAAAAGTTCTACTTTGTCAACTTGATGAAAGAAATGGGAATAAGTTATGACCCTGCTAATGCCACATTCGCATATGGAGACAGTAACAACACGTATGAATTTGTGAGGTCGGGTAACAAATATCCGATGATACTGAAGCACAAGTTCTTCTGTGTAAGGAACAATCTCAATATAGAAGTTGATTCAGATCCACCAACTATATATGCTCTGCCTAAACTGCATAAGGATCCGATCAAGTTCAGATATATTACTGGCGCACATAGCAGTAGCATCAAACCCCTAGCCAAAGAACTACATGTTATTTTCAATTATTTCAAAAACCATTTCATAAAGTATGCAAAAGTGATGCAAAACCGAAACAGAACGATTAAGACTTACTGGTCGATAGACAACACCAATATAAGTCAGGAGCTGACTAATCTTGCCTACGGCAATGTTAAACTATATACTGCCGATTTCACGGACATGTTTACAACCTTGGAACATAGCTTCATTATCAGGAATATGCAACAGCTTATGAGCATCTGCTTCAAAAATGCCAATAAGGCGTTCATTGCTAGTAATGGTTATCATGTTTTTTACTCAGACGGTAGAGCAAATAAAAGCAACTACAGATACTACAAAGCTACCGACTTAATATATCTTATCGCTTACTTATTGCGCAACAGTTTTTGTATTTTTGCTGGTAACATATTCAATCAGACTAAAGGTGTACCACAAGGAGGCAACTTCAGCCCGCTGTTGGCAGACCTTACGCTGTCAATCATGGAATACAATTATGCAAAGTGCAATAGATTCAATGCTATTAAATTGCTCATTCCATACAGATATATGGATGATCTCCTAGTCATACATAACCAGTCTGAAAATGAAGTCGATGAACAACTCGCGGAGGTCTATAGAAATACCCTCCAGTTGAAGAAGACACACACAACTGAGCTATACAGTAATTATTTGGACTTAACCATCAATATAGTAAACGGCCAAATTACTACAGGTTTATATAATAAAACAGATGACTTTAACTTTAAAGTGATTAGGTTCCCACACAGTGATTCAAATATCTCCACTAACAATAAGGCTTCCGTTATATACACAGAAACCCTTAGGATAGCCAACGCCTGTACTTGCTTTGATACGTTTATTGGAAGAATATCGGATATGGTAAGAATGCTTTATAGCATGAGTTACAATTGAGGACTTCATTATAGCTAGTATAGTGAGGAGTATTTATAGAAATAAACTTATATGTTACAAATACTCTATTATGAATGATTACGGTAGCTATAAGCAGATTAGTCCGAGGTATTCTCAGTGGCTTTTTGTTTAAATTCGGTGTCTATGTAACACATTTTTTTTACCTGCATGTGTCTGTAGTATTTTCGGATATTATAACTGGTAACATCAACTGATAGTTTTTCGTAATTACGACCGTCCTACTCACGTTATCCAATCAATTAGCATTCTTAAAACCTCTCGGTCTTTATCGTTTTCAACTTTATACCTTATAAACTTGCTGCAATTGATTTTTCTTCCTGTTTCCTTACTGAAGCAGCCACGGAAGAGGAATATGCTGCTGGCTTGGTTCCGGTCTAAGGCCACGTCGCGAAACGGAAGCTGAGCTACCTCTTGGCTTTCGACCCCCTCAATAACTTCTTCAGTTTATTAGATTTTTACAACGATTTTTTTTTAGGTTTTTTTTTTACGATTTAAAAAAAAATTTCTTTGTGTTTCAAAGATATATAGGTGGTATGAAGTACTATTAGTGGCAGTGTCAGTAATATTGGTGCCGAGGCGTTCACGAGACTCGTGATGAGAAAAGCTGCTTCAAAAAACGCGTCTCTATCAAGGAAGGTAGAGATTTTTCTTACCTCCTGGTGGAAGGGGTGCTGGCTACTTTCCGTTTTTTTCGCCGCCATGCATGAAGTCGTTGGCGCAGGAAGTGTCACATTCGGGTAAAAGAAAAAACGGCTTGACAATAACGGAAGATTTTATATATATATAATATCGCTGCAACGAGTTGACAACACTTTTGTGCTGTTGATGTGGTTTCACATCACGTAATCTGTCAGGCCCAGCCACGTTCTACTTGTTAACGAAATAAGCATGAGTGATGCGTATCGGTAGGTATTGGCAAACGTTCCACGTCGTTTCTGGAATGAAGATAACTACATAATTGATTCTCTTTACCATACGACAGTAAAAAAAAAAAAAGGGCACGTTTATTCAATATAGCTAGCAAAATTCTCAGCTAATAGCTGTATTTTTGTAATTTATCAGTGCTACCATGTGTTGGTAATGGCACTCATTTTAAAGTTTAACATTATTTAAAGCATCCTTCGTTATTAGGTCGCGAGCAGTAAGCCGCGATCTTGAATGCAGATCATGTCAGGATCGCATAATTTTGATTCTCGATCATTTCGTTTGCGAAATGCGCTACAAGTACCTGAAAAGTAAAGGCGCGCACAGTTGTGAAATTAGGCCAGCACATGTTCCAGTTTTAGAACAACAAGAAAAGTCTATGGAACTGCGATTCACTGGCAATGGTTCAGCGTTAGACGCTTCACGAAAAAATCCGCCGGTGACAAATAACAAGGTGTCATTACAGCCCTCCATTCGCTTCTCACTTGAGCGGCGGCCGATTCGACTAAGCACGATTTCACGGCTTCATATGCGTTTGTAGGGCTTTATGGCATGAAGCAGATATCAAAAACCGTATATTATGTATCATTTTAATGCGTATCTTACTTTTTCTGTCACCCATTCATCGATGCCTCCCATCCCACACGTCATATAATATCACTCGTGGAAATCAAAGCCCTAACTGATGCTGTGAACCACGCGAGTCAGGGAGGGTGAATATCAGCTGCACCTCAGCTCCATCTGACCTCATATCAAATATTATTGGTTGCCTGATAGTTGCATGGACTTCACCACACTCACCTCTTGTAACCCACCTACTACTATTGCTGCGACCCGCGTTATGGACCTAGTGACCTTGCTCTTCTAACATCCCTATCAAATTTTACCAGCAGCTTACAGTTCTCGAGCAGCTTACAGTTCTTGTCACCCACTAATAATGTTCCTGTCACATACCCTACATCATTACTGGAATCAACACGTGGCTGTTGCGTGACCCGCGATCTGAATATGGTTAGGGTCCCGTTCTGAAGCCCCTTATCAGATCTTATTAAATGATATAACCTCCTGCCGCCCACCAATAGTGTCCCCGTCACACCGCCTACATCACTTCTTAGAACCAACGTCTCAGTGCTACTGGGAGTATAGCTAGAATTTCGTGACAAACAGACAAACCGATAGACATACGCACACGCGGACATAGTATGTGATAGGATATCTACCTATTCCGAGTGCCTTCTTCGTTATTTCTGTAATCGATGCTCGTTGCTTTATAAACGACGGAAGCTTGTGAGGAAATTGTGAAGCAAAGGCGAAGGCTGCTCAGTTGAGTAATCTAAAAGAGATGAAGACTTGATCAAATTCTAACGTTTTACATTGTGATATATTACATGATATGATATGATTACATTTCTTGACTAATTTGTTAAAATTAATGTAAATACTGCTCATAATGTAATTAAATGTAATAGATTGCTATTCAATTTCTGACCCGAAACTTTCTTCAGAAAATCAGATCAGAATCAGACGAAACATGTTGTCTACGAGGGAACACCAGATCATCGTTGACTTTTGAATAGCTTGATTAGGTGAGCGAAGGATCCTCGCAAACAGCTGGCATGTACTTCGAGAAGGTAAGATCAGGGTGCTGCTCAAGACTGATTCTTGCATTGCGTATTTTTCATAATTAAGTCGCACTGCATTAATCCTGGCTATTACAACAGTTATACTCCAAAATTCAGGGCTAGCAATTGAGTAGAGAACATTCTCTGGAACGGAGCATTCATATAGTTGGGAATGGTAGCAGGAACCAGCGGCACCCCAATAAACAAAACACGTTGACAAGAGGAATTTCATTTTAACGGCCGAGGGTTCCAAATAACAAGTTCTAGGCGTGTCCACCAGCAGCAAGGCCCTCACAGTTGTCACTGCTTGCTGGCCAATGACCATGTAGCCCATAGCACATCATCGCTGGGGACTCTCCCACACGGAAGGGGAGGGGGGCGAGGGTGGGAGGGGGGGGTAGTATTTGGTTGCTGGAGGGAGGACGGCTCGTATTTGGTAGAAGAAACTTCCTTTGACAGATAATATTTTTCCTTTTCCAGGGAGTTCGTCCTTGCCAGTGGGAGAAGCATGCAGGTTGGAAAAATTTTGTTCTTTGATTGTTGACTTTTCCGTTTTACGAGGACCGTTCAAAGCATTCTCGGTATCGGGTTAATTTGACAGTGAAGAAGTGATTCAAATCATTTCAATAGGTAACGACGCTTACTGGAGGTATGAATGACAAAATTTCCTTACTATCATCAATACTATTCCAAGCCAACACTAGTTTCCAAGTTGTCCTTGAGTGAAAGGCAGCCAGAATGACTGATGCGACAATGTTTAGCAAAATGATACTGGTCAAACAAGAAATTGAAAAAATGAAAAGAAAATGGCAGGAAGTGAAAGGAACATTGAGAAAATTATGACATTGTCTTGAAATTGCGCTGTGTCCGGTCCTTCATTGCAATCTGAATTAAACACATAAAAGAAGCGCCAAAATTTATTGCAAAACGACTCAAAATATTCAAAAAGGAATCCGGAAAGTTTTTCACGAAAAAATTTTTATGGTTTATATCCTTCTTCGAACCACTTCGGTGCTTAGCACCTTCTTCAGAGATCTGAAATATAGGTAGCCGCCTCACCCGAATCCTGAACGATTTGCCTTCCTGGTGCTCCGTTCTGGGACTCTACCTGGATGCTGCATCCAGAGATCCGCCAATACCCGCCGCTGCTCCTTGCGAACGTCGTGCCTTGTAGTGGGGACTATGCGACTGCCTCATTACTTCCTTAAATAGTGAGGATGCCTATGACGCCGCGTCTGCGCATATGATATCACTGATCGCTCCAGCCATTATTCACGTAGTCAGTGTAATCAACTGCTCAGCGCGTCACGCTAGCTCATCCTACTATTCATTTCTGGGGAGAGTCTTCCTATTCCAGTGCTCTCCAATAGTTTCTTTCCACCCCGATATTTCTATGGAGCGCTGCCCAATACTGTAATGGAAAGTGCGAGGGACCATTGGTTGCATGCATTTTGCGTGTGCGTGCCTTTGAGAGGACTGTGTCCGATGCCGAAGCTGGCACTTGTGTAGGCTCTGCGAATGTTCATCTTAGTCGTTGTAGAGTGGCGCTTTGTCTGCTCCAATGTACTTTTGCCCGATCCCTGGCCTTCTATCACAATATACCGCTACCTGAAGTTGATATATTTTATCTATCAGTACAGTATGTGCAGCTTCCCGTCACACTCTTCCTCCGGTAAAGGCCTGAGTACTGTGAGCATGTCTCTTAAGATTTGGTGCGTGGACGAGGAATATGAGAACGTATGGGGTAGTGATAAGCTTTAAACTATCTGTAATTTTTTAAGCGCCGTAACTCTCGTTTGAGATATGGCATTGCCAAGGGAATTCCATCCGGTGTCGAAGTACGGCGTCTCCATATGTTAACGCTGTATTGATAGTATCCATTCATGCCCCGAGAATTCGGTTCACCATTGTATCTACTCGTTCCGGGACCGTTGACGTACATGCTCCTTTCTTTTGTCTTGTGAGTCCAATGCGAACTAGATTCGCTTTTCATATTTGTAAGAATTGGCCAACTTCTGGAGTGAGCAATACATTTTTCGACGCCTGGTTTCTTATAGCATTACAGCTGTTTTGGTTTCGTGTTCTATCCTGACTTTAAGCTATTCCAGGAATGAAACATATCCCTCCTCAATCTGGGTTCTCCACATACTTGAGTGCTTGGCCCTGTGAGTATCAGGGTTGAGAAGCGTCCCTTCCGTTCCGATGATGACGGAAACCAATGACGAAGACGCCTTCATTTACCTTTTAAAACGAATTCCCAACGTTAGGAACCAGGACGAACAACCAAAACAAGCGACGTATAACCGGCGTCGAAAAATTGTATTACTTACACTCCAGAAGCTGGCCAAACGTCAATATATGGAAAGCGCGCGTAGTTCGCAATTTTGATCAAGATAAAACGAAAGGACATGTCGCAACGGTCGCAACGAATAGAGTTCGACGCGTGACCGAATTCTTGGGGATGCAGAAATGGATACATTCAAATGTAATTATACATGGAGACTCGTACTTCGACACCAGATGCATTCCTTTGGTAATGCCATATCTTAAAGCAGAGTACGCACTGAAGGTTAAACAGTATAGTCAAAAGCCTCACCACTCCCCATACAGCTCATATTTTCGATCCACCGCCAAATCTAAGAGACAACTCACCGTACTCCAGGCTTTTGAAGAAAAGGTGTGGACGGCGAAGCTGCACATACTGTAATGATAGAAAAATATTTTCAACTTAGGGTAGCGGTTGGTATATTTGACAGAATGCAGGGATGCGGGCAAAAGTACATTAGAGAGACAAAGAGGCCACTCTACAAACGAACTAGTGTAAATATCGGCAGGGCCCTACAACAATGCCAGCTTCGAATCCGCGGACAATAGTCTCTCAAGCACCACACCAAAATGCAGCACACCAAGGCCGTGGCGCACTTCCCATTACAATTCGCCACCGCTGCCATAGAAAATCCGGTGAAAGAAAGTTAATTGGGAAGCACTGGAAAGTAAGGAAGACTCTCCCCAGAAATGAATGTAGTAAGGACGAGCTACGTGACTGCACTGCCCATGTTGATTCACGGACTACGTGTATAATGCGTGTGGAGCGGTCAGTGATATCATATGCAGACGCCGCTCCCTAAGGGCAGTCCTCCTATAGGCAGAGTAACGGGCGCAGTCACGGTTACGCTAGGAGGCGCGCGGCGTTCGCAAGGAGCAGCGGCGGCATATTGACGCGGTTCTGGGGGGCAGCAGACCCAGGTGCTAGAGTCGACACGGAGGCAGCGCAGTGAAAGGCAAGGTTTCAGGATTCGGGTGGAGGCGGCTAACTGTAGTACTTTCAGATCGCTGAAGAAGGATGCTACGGCAGCCGGAAGTATTCCAGAGAAGAAGGAGTATAAACAATTAAAAGTTTTTATTGAGAGACTTTCAAAGATTCTTTTGAATCTTGTTGAGTCTTTTGCAATAAATTTTGGCGGCGCTTCTTTTATGTGTTTAACATTCGAAAATGATTTAATGATTGCTTTTGATCCCCAACCTAAAAAATCTTCCGCGAAATGCGTCTTTCTCGACATGAAGAGCTGGACAAGGCGGCATTCAAAGTATATTTCAAGGACAATGAAAATATTCTTAGAGCGATATTGAAAAGTCAGTTTCCCGTAAAACAATGGTTTTAGCGTTGTTGGGACCTAAACTGAGAAATAGAATTATTCTAAATTTTTGCCTCTCTCTCCTATCTATACGAAATACATAGAAGACCCTCGTAATTGTGCTAGTATACCCACCCTCTCAGTAGAGTCTTTGGGGAACTCCGAAAAAAACTATAGGAAATTGAGAAAATCTAGGAAAGTTGGCAGACAATCTAGGACAATCCTAGGACAGGGCGTATGGGGAAAGGGGAGGTCGTATTAGTCGCGCGCGATTTTGACGTCGCACATGGGCCTTCTTACCATCTTCCCTCGCGACACCTCAATCTATCGCAGAGCCGAGCGCGAATAAGGAGTGAGGAAAGGTACTGGTATCGAACACCTATAGGAGCGTGGTGGAGAGGGAACTAGGTCATAGGGGACTCGACCAAAATTTCCACTAATGCTGCCTGCACTGACTTTAGCCTTCACGTTGAACTTGCACCTGCTGTGAAGTTTGCCTTGGGAAATGGCAAGCCGAAGTCAGTAATATAGATGCGCGCGCTTCTACTCATACTACGCATACATTGAGCTAAAATGATAGAACAGCCGCAAGTACGCGAATTACGTGGATGTGTTATGGGGGTTCTGTGTGAGAAATTTGCTCAATTCTTACCATACAGCGGAGGCTGTGATAATGCAGGAACTGATGGATTAAGAAGAAAAGTCACTAAATAGTCTCACCAACCTGAGGAACTTACCTCTTTGTTTGACGAGCCACGTCTGTATAGTCCATTTGCATTCTGGTCTCACATGATTCTTTTTGGCAGTCGCGAAATACTTTGACACCAGTCGATGCTTGCGAAGGCAGTCCGTGGAGAGCAAACCACAGCCAGAAGAATAACCACAGAGACCACTCGCTCTTCATGAGGACTCTTCTCGGGGGGCAGTTGGGTTTTTGAAAAACAAGACTTTTTCTACAATGAACGATATTACATTAGGACATAACAAATCGTTTCCTCTGCAGTGAGTAAAGATACATGACATTGGTGACCATTATGTAACCTGTTGTCCACATTTGGTACGCCACATAGGGTCATAAACAAAAAAAAAAGACTTCAAGTTCGAAAAGTCTTCAAGCTTCTACGGAACGACACCTTCAGGGAAACAGACTTCAAAATGACCCAGTCCAAGGCAGCGTTCAGACTTCACAATGGACGCGCGTCGACCCACTTCAACTGCAGGGGGGTGGGGGGTGGGGGGGGGGGGGGGGGGGGGGGGACGGGGGGGGGTCACGCTCAATGCTATGGCAGGAGGCAGGCAGGACGGGTGTCTGCTTGGACGCTGCTGCTATGCTCTCTCGGTGTACGAGCGTTGGTGGCCAGGAGAGCCTTTTCTCAATGCCTGCCGGGAAACGCAGTTTTTATCGCGACTTCAAAAAATCTGACAAACACTGTAATAGTTTCTACTTCTGTAAATATTCTTATCTTGTGAGATTTAGTGAAGTTCCGCGAATAAAGTTTGAGATAAAAGGGGAACTCATACAGATTGGACGTAAATGATGGAACTCGAAACAGCTCAGCCAGTGGGCCAACTAAGAAGGAATGAATCATAGAGCCGTGATGGTGTATGCCGTCACAAGTCATTGCCACCCATAAAAATTTGCATTATGGCAAGTAGCTATTACGGTGCAGATCCACAAATCGGCATCTAGTGCACCAGGCTGCATTTGTCACCGCGGCACCACTTAGTACTCATTCAACTCTAGTCACCTGAGGGAGTAGCACTGAACACGCCGTCGCAATGTAACACAGGGTTCGAACGCTGCCTAAGAAGTTAGTTCGCCGAGTCCTGAGAGCGGCCAAGAAGTAATTTTACGATGCTTTGTTTAAAAATGCCACCTCAAATACGAGCCTCCAAAAAGCTTTGGTGAGTTGCCAAAATAGAAAATTCCACGAAAATCCGTCAAGCTTATTGAATTACGCATAAATGTGAACTATTCCGGGCGACTCCAGATTGAGTTGTACTACGTTTGAAATACTGACTACGGGTTCATTTTTAGCATGTCTTCCGCGTGGGGCACAGTGGCCACTCCTATTTCCTTAATCACCTCCTATTTCTAAGACGATACTACATTAAAGCAGTGTCATAGGATGCCATTCATATCTTAGGCAGCTTTCAGACTTGTCGCGATGCAGTTGTCGCGCTGCAAATTTTCAGCGCTTCAACTGTACCTGACCCCAGCTTCCCTTTACCTTCTTTCTTCCGGTATTCAATCCTTTTTCACTGTTTCTCAGTCCTACCTAATTCTTAGCTACTCTTTTTCTTTTTAACATTGAATTTAAACAGAACCAAATTCAAACCTAACAGGCATTGAACAGAGCCAAAACAATTTCGTAATGGGATAAACATGATGGACCACTGCAAGACATCAAACATCAATTGCCACCCTGAGACTGAATAGTGAAGCTGACAACGGTACACAAAATCATTATCACGGCGTTCTGTATCAAAAAATAATTAATTTGTAAAGGGGATAAGAGGAGCCGAGAATCAGGTAGAAATGAGAAACTGTAAAAAAGAGTTGAATACTGGAAGAAAGAACATAAAGGGAAGCTGGAGTCAGGTACAATTGGAGCGCGACAGTTGCAGCGCGACTGCTGCATCGCGCCATGGTTGTAATGATCACAACAGGGGGTCGTATTTGATCTCGAGGGAGGATGGTGGGGTCGTGAACGCAAGGCCCTTTCTGAAGTGAGTGTGCAGCGACACTCAGATGTCGTTCAGCTTCAATGATGAAAGACCTATCTGACCCCTGAAGAGACGCACACAATACAGAAGCAACGTGGCACCACAGAAGTGGGGAACGGCCGATTGCAATTAATACCATGACCGCCCATGACGACTGTCGAAAAAATCAGAACCCAAGACGTGGCGACTAATGAACAAATGAAAGTACACTTCCTGACCTTTCTGCTGCAGGAGCACATGCGCTTACACTTAGGAAGCCCTATCTAGAAGTTGCACTGCCCAATACCTCTGCGTGAAAGCCCTATGCATGGTGCATTACAGAGGTGATGCTAATTGCCGACAAACGATTTCCTGATATCCTTAGCGGAAACATGTGTACATACCAAAGCCTTCAACCGAACTGGAAGCGGTATAGCGTCGAATAGGTGAGTTTTTCCCTGTCGCCCGGCAGTAGTTGCGTTGTGATCACAGCGGGGGATTTTCCGAATAGCAGGCCTAGGGATAACGTGGAAATCTTGCTAAAAGTTGGAAAACTGGAATGCCGTCACTACTTCGTTATGTAAATGGCCTTGCATGAAGATTCTTATGGCAGTTCGAAGCGTAAGGACTTGTGAATGACCCCCGAATGATAACGACCGGATCACAGTGAGAAAATTTCTTGAGAAGGAACTTTTTTAAAATCGCTCAGACACAGGTAACAAGTGCCAACCTAGTGCTCCACATTCCTGCCTTCCCCTCTCCCAAAGCTCTGACCCGCCCAGAAAATTATGCGGTGTTCAACTGGGATACTGTCCGAGTGTTTGGCCCCTTGAAACTGCGCCTCCGGGTTCGTCTGAAATAGCTACGCCCAGTCCATGCGAAAGCGCGTTCACCTTGAATGACGCGAATAAATTACAAAGTGCCTGGTCGCTCGCATTTCCCGGCACTTCTCTTTTTCTCCTTGTGTCTTTGATGCTCATTTATAATTCTTACTGTTTCAATTTTTTGGATTTTTTTATGCTCATTTCCAAGACAGGTGTGAATGCTGCCTCAGTAGAGCCTGACTGCTCATATTCGAAGAGTATTGTTCGCGCGCAGCTGAACAGTGACTTCCTGTTAGTGAGTACTCTTGGTGATGAAATTAGACGCCAAATGGTGCGAAACAACCTTGCTATATGCATTACATGCCAGAGCAACTTATAGTATGCAAGGGCCAAGTGACTGATGGTGTGAAGTGATGTACCAAATTAGATGCCGGCCATGTGATGCAACTTACACTCAGCGTTCAAATCCCTGAAAATGAGGTAGATGTGGCTGCGTACTTCAATATAACCCATTGCGTACCGTGTGCAACACCACGCGCATCACGGTATGCGTCTGGATGGCCGCATGTGCACATGGTGGCAGCACGCTTATTTGAAATTATTAAGCAAGTTCGACGACTCAAAAGTTCGGGGTATTTTGTAGCCTTCTGAGATA
>MU930944.1:678-14237 GCA_036418165.1 Cooperia oncophora
ATGGCTTTCCAAGGACAGACGGTATACTCACCGCATAGGATGCTCGCCTCTGCCATGTGCCAGGTGGCTGCAGCCAGTTGCACGCGCTCAGTTTCTGCGAGCTTATTTACGAAGTGTCTAGATCATCAAATCCGCTAAAAACTTGTACACAGGGATTAATTAACATGCTGATTACGAAAGACACTCATTCTTGGCGATTAAGCTAATGGAGAACACTACGATTATCTTCTGGGCTCATCACCCCCGCGAAGCGCAGATAAGTATAGTGTCCTCCATTAGCGCCAGCGCCAAGAATGAGTGTCGTACTCGTAATCAGGAATGTTCAACAACCCGTATATAGATTTCCAGTGGATCAGGTGTTTCTTGCACCTCATAAATGAGCTCGCAGACAAAATTGAGCGCGTTGCAAACGGCATTAGCCGTACGAGGCCCGCGAAAAACGCGGAGATAACGGGCTGGAGAGTAGCGACGTCTTGTGCTCGAGACTTCGCTCGCCCATCCACACAACCAAGAGCCGAACATGCTACTTGTGCCTGTGTGTGTGAGCCCTCTTACGTGGTTTCTTTCTAATTCTGACTTGATGTGGTCTCCGAAATTTCGGTGGCGACGCGAGTTGAGAGTAGCGTGGGCGCAGTCTTCAAAATGCACTCCAGGTATTTCTATCTTTCAACTTAATTCCGCGCGCTCTCGAGTGACAAAAGTGTTACACTCATACAGCTGCCAGCTATCCCTTGTAGCACATGAGAGAGACTGTTATCAGAGGTGAACCTTAATATGGCCGAATATTTACACTCAACTACTTACCATGTGGAATCCCCTAGTTTTTTCACGATGGATTACGGATACTAAGAGGTTTGGAGCCGAAACAGGAGTTCCTTCATGCGTGCCCGAGAGTGCATGCAAAGCTTCTTTCTCGGCCACTCGTGCACTCCCGAGAAAGCATGCTATTTTCTACCGTTGCCCGAGTTTTGTTCATTTTCACAAAGAAATATATAGAGAGTTGATATTGCAAACATTCATTTGAATTCAACAAATCACAGGACGGTCAGGTTGACTATGGACACAGGCGTACAAGCGTGCGTCGCTCCGTGAGTTATTGCTAAAGATCTGTAACACCCAACACATCTTCTGCATGGCTCCTTTCCTGTATTTTCAAGCGCACAAACAACATTTCCTGCAATCAGGCGGTATCCATCGATAGAATTCCTGCCAGGTAGCCTTCACAGCGCAACTAGTTCGACCGCTCCCGTCGCTAGAAGAAAATTCACATTCATTGTTCCTTCTGATCAACCGTTACCCACTTCACGTGTCTTCTGGATACCATCGAACACGGATACGATCTCCTGAATTCGCAAGAAGGGTGAGTTGAATTAATGGGGAGAAGGCCGTTTGTTTTCCGTATTCAAGGTAAATTTCACACTGTTTCTCCCATTCATTGCCTGAAACCACACATGTTTTCACAGAAGCTACATATTCGCTGCTTCCCAGCTGACTTCGCATGGAAAATTCAATTTCTTTGACGAGTTTCTTTTCATTTTTTTTCTCCAGACTCTTCTTTCTCGTATTCTTTCCCTCTAGTTGCTACTAGGGGGGGGTCAGGTTCTGAACTTTTTTAGCGGGGAATTATCGGCTGCGAACGTCAAATGTACAGCTTTTTGAAATCAAAATTGGTGGACTCAAATTGAAAAGGAGTATCCAACGATTGCACTTCGAAGCATCAGTTCAAACAATGGAAAAAGGAACAAAAAGAAACCGAAGAACTGAATCTCCTGCGCGAATTATGTTAGGGATGCATCAGCAAACGTGACACTTTGCAGAAACATGTGTGGAGTTGAACAATGACAAGGAAAAACAATACGAAACTCACCCCAGATGGAGCTTTCATGAGCTATATTCTCTGCTCATATTGAGAAAAAAAGGCCACTCTTTATTCAGCTCACTCTTTTCTTGATAAGATCTTGGGTGTGAAGTTGCCAACCCTTAGAAAAAGGCTGGATAATTGTGATCTACCTCAAGCAGACGAAGCGAGCCGTCTGGTAGCGCTGGGGTGCGCTCGGACGCAAACCCGCGATCGCGACATTGACACGATAGTGGGTGCAATCGCGAAGTATGAACGCTGCCTCCTGAACTCAATGATGCGTCAGTTGCAGTTCCTGCGTTGCTTCACAAATATCCTTGCATTCGTCACCGTACATTGGCAGACAAGGTGGAGAAAAAGTTGCGAGTGCCATTCACACGTGCTTCTTTAAAGGGGACGGTAGGTGGCGAGCTAGTCGGGCAAGATAATGAAGATTATACCCGCATTGCAATCGTGAGTTTTCAACGGAATAGCGTCCGAATGGGTTGAATCGATGCATTGTGTTCAGTGGCGTTCTACTCTGTAGTCACTAATGCTGTCACTAGTACGGGTGCGTGATCGGACTACCCAAAAAAAACTCAGAGCATTTCAGTGCGGAAAAGACATCCAATCAATACTATTGGAAGAAACGTTGATAGGTTTCTAAAGACAGAGTGTACTCAGCTCCGAGGACGGTCCTTGTATGGGCGAGAAGAACGGCTGGACAGCTGTACAGAAGTAACACTTCCGTTACTTAAGATTGTACGGAAATGAAGTTGGGGGTGATGGTACCGGTACCTTTCCGATCTCCCTCGCGCTACCCTCAAGCGGTTGCACTTGCGTCAACACCAAAATCTTGAAGCGAAGGCGCGGACAGGGGTAGAGAAAACGCAAGTCAGAGAGCTCAGACGACTCGCGCGTCTATCCATGGCGAGGCGAGTGGCGCGTCTATCCATGGCGAGGCGAGTGGTTGGTCGAGTGGCAGCACAGACAGAGTCTAAAAAATTGCAACCCTGCAGTATTGCCCTCCATCCTCGTACATTTTGAGCAAAAAAAATGGTGCGCTACTGCAACTGCAGACCGATTCATCTCGCACATGGCACAGACGATGAACCCACGAAGTTGCCTCTAATTCGCTTCTAAGTCGTGGGTAGGTGAACAGTTGCAGATGTCTGGGAACTTTACTTCCATCCCAAATTCAATTCAACTTTTCATCATTGACGCAGAATACGGCAACCATTTGGATGAATGTTCTTGGGTTTGGCTCCAACATGAAGTGACACAATCGTTGAGCAACATAATATTGAAAACTCCACAGAGACACAGGTTGCAAGCAAAAAAAATATGACAGATAGAAGTGGATGAAAGATGAAGCCAATGCGTGGAGCTGAGTAGCAAAACACACGGCTGTATTGCTACTGTAGGTTAAACTTACATGTCGGGTTCGTAAACCAACAGGATTTCCACGGCGAACATACTGTATGAGAGAGTCGTTAAGACATTCACATTCTTCTATTACATTAACAGGGGGTGGGAGGAGTCTTCTAGATCGTGGAGCCCGTTCTGAGAATGATATGTAGCATGTTATAGAGGTACATGCGAGGACTTCAAAAAAGCAGTTCATCTTCGCCGAGCGCTTCTGGGAAGGCAAAGTTGGGGCGAAAAACTGTTCTACGAGTTCACGACGGAATTGGCAATAGGAAGTTCTTCTATTTTTTGGGCGAAGTATTCAAAAATGTTTCTCGACATGTTTGTGTTCAGACAAAAAGATAAAAATGTAAGTCCGGAAAGGCAGGCGGTATGGAGAAGCTGCGCGTGAGAATAAAAAAAAATGGGCTTCACAACCTGAGGGATCTGCTTTGTGAGTGACATGAAACGGTTAACGAGGCACATTTGAAGTCAAGCAAAGTGCTACCTACATCTATTCCTTGACGAAACAGACGCTCCTCGGCTCACCTTTCGTTTTTTAAAGAAAAAACACCCTTTCACAAAAAGATAAACAAATACAAAGAACATAGGACAACAACCTTCGCAGCAGCTCTTAGTTTGCGTCGATCCTTCGCGCGCATGATCTGAACAAAACTGAAAATGACGAACAACACAGAACATAGGTGCCACTCCTGGACATTAGCACAACATTAAAACAGATACCGAACATCACAAACCGACAAGCAAAACACATATAAACCCTCTTTGTGTAACGGTGAGCGCTTGGCTTTTCGTGCTCTATATGAAATTCTAACAGCTTTAGCTTCTACAGGTCTATAAACACTACAGTTCACAGACATCGAATTGCGACCAACTGAAGGTTGACTAGCGACTAAAGAGCGAATGCTAGGACTATACGGGTGAAATGCGGTGAAATAGTAAAGCGTAAGAGTAATACGGTATGGCTGAAAAGATTGGCGCGGGCGTGAACGTACTTTTTCTAAGCATTCATTTTTTGTTGGGGCTATAAAACGGATCGCAAATAATAAGTTCTACAGGGAATATCGTAGTTATGCGTTCGTAGCTTTGATGCAAGTATTCAAATGCGCGATGATGGAATCAAGGCCGAGCCTCAAGCAGTTCGTGCGCCACAAATAGTTCTCGTCAATATGTGTCCTGAGTGATGATCTTCTTCTCCAACTTCTGTAATTCGTATTCTGGATCTGAGAAAGAAATACAAAGCTGGTTGCTACGTAAAAGGGGATTTCCGAAGTGAGTCTTCGTTGACTTCAATCAAAGCGGCTCTCATTTCCATGTTAGGGCCATTCAGTGGCTGATATGCTTTCAGTTACGGCTTTTGTAGAGACCTCCTCTTCCTCTTTTGTGAACATTGAAAGTCTTCTGAGTTGAGATTATTAAGAGACTATCGTTTCGTACGACTCCAACACATCCTCCACGTTGTATAGTAGCTTCTGAGTCTGTGGAAGTGAACTCAACTGATAGCTTTATTGGTAACGATCGTAATCTGTCAGACTCGACCAATATTTAAATAACTGAAACTTGTAACACTAAGGCTGATTACGGTTGCGACTGAAGCAGCTCTTTTATACGTGCTCACAATCAGAGAGGGGGGGGAAACGGAAGTGGTGGGCGATCTCTCTCGCGGTTTCGATTCTCTCGACCGCAGGTGGATCCCTCTCTGATGGCGGGAAACACGCATCGACTCTTTAAAATGCCAACCCTCCACAATACATTAGCCACAAGAACCAATCAAACCATGAAAAGTCTCCATGACGTCTTTTGATCATGCCTTGACCTTTGCACAATCGGCACGAATGAGATCCTGAAGAGCCTTTAACGATATTTTGAGGAACTCCGTGAACGATCCACAGACCACGCCTATCCGAATTGGACGTTGACAGCTGTCCAGTTTCTTGCAAGTTCTTCAAGACAACGAAACGAGTCGTCTGGATGTTGACTCCTCGTCGGTCGCCAGCCTCCTTCTTCCGTCATCCTTGCCTTCCGTTCTACTGGCAGATGTTCTAGGCAGTCTAATAGGGAAGGTTCCATGAGAAGCAGATGTTTACGGCAGTCTAAGGCGGCGTTATACTTTTGCGCACGCGTAGCGTAGCGTAGCGCAGCGTAGCGTAGCGCTTCCAGCGTACGCCAGCGGCAATGCCGAAGAGAGGATGCATATCGATCTAGCTTCACCAGCGTCACCAGCGGCACGCTGGCGTACGCTAGCGGCACGCTAGCGTACGCCAGCGTTTCTCCAGCGTTTCACCAGCGTTTTGCTAGCGTTTGCAGCGGCAGGGGAGTAGAGACTATGGGAGAGCTGGAGGGTACAAAACACATCGATTGCGCGTCTCTCACTCGCCCTTAGTCTCTACAATGCACATCGCTTCTGCGTCTCCGACGGCCACATAGTCTCTACAATGCACATCGCTTCTGCGTCTTCGACGGCACATAGTCTCTACAATGCACATCGCTTCTGCGTCTCCGACGGCCATAGTCTCTACAATGCACATCGCTTCTGCGTCTCCGACGGGCACATAGTCTCTACTCCCTGCCGCTGCAAGCGCTAGCAAAACGCTGGTGAAACGCTGGAGAAACGCTGCGTACGCTAGCGTGCCGCTAGCGTACGCCAGCGTGCCGCTGGTGACGCTGGTGAAGCTAGATCGATATGCATCCTCTCTTCGGCACTGCCGCTGGCGTACGCTGGAAGCGCTACGCTACGCTGCGCTGCGCTACGCTACGCTACGCTGCCGCAAAGTATAAACGCAGCCTAATAGGGGAGGCTCATATGGGAAGAAGAATTACGGAGGTCTGCCAACTGCCGCGCCCCTAGTTTTGGAAAAAAGTTTTTTATATACGAACGTCCCACGACGGACACACGGTCGCACAGCAGCTCTTATAGAAATTAGAAATGGAACACATCGTTTGAAGGCATGTTGAAATGTTAGAAAGGTGAGTCTTGATTTTGCTTTGATGCAGAAAATTAGCGCGGAAATTCGCGCCAATACTTCCCAGCCATCTCGTAGTAGACTAACCTTAAGCGGAATACTCTGATGTACTCACCGTGTGCAGGATAGCGGACACTTGACCCATATTGAAAATCTTTTCAATAATTGCGTCTTGTGACATTTCGCTTTTCCCTCTCATTTGACTCTTGCCGATCTTTCTATACAGCGAGAGCTGCCAGGCATTTTTGTCGGTTGGATCGGTCTAAAAAGAAAATTAACAACGATATTGATTCGACAAGGCAGTGGGTACGGGAGTTTGGCTAACGTACAGTACCCGCCGTAAGTGTTCAAAAAATTACGAAAAAAACGCCGATCCGCGTTTTTTTCGTTTTTCCGTTATAGAGCTGTTCCTGTTGAATTTTTGTATGGATACCCATATATGGCTAGAATCAGCTCGTCGAGCTGTATCCGAGGGTATGCTCATATTCTACGACGTTTGGTTTTGGCCGGCGCCATTTGGCGCCACTTTGCGACACCTTAGCGCCACAACTTTTCTCAACAACATCTGTATAAACTTGCTTACTGGGGCTATTCAGTGCCCTGTTCACGAAAGTGACATTCATTTCTAGCCGTGGCGCCATTTGGCGCCATTAGGTGCCGATTTGGCGCCACTAGCGCCACATTGGCGACACGACCTTTCCCAAAAAATCTGTATAAACTTGCATAAATGGGGTTTCTCGGTGCCCTGATCACGAATGTAACATTCATTCCTAGCCATGGCGCCGTTCGGTGCCATTTGGTGCCAATTTGGCGCCATTACTTTTTTCACCAAAATCTTTATGAACTCGCAGCCTGGTTTCTGGAATGGTCACGTGATCGTCATTTGCAGAGCATACATAAATCACGTGAGCTTGCGGCGCTGGCGGCGCTGTGCTCACCATAGCCGCTTGTTCACGTGATTACTGTATGTCTTGTTCACATTCACGTGACCATTATAACACATACAGTCTGAGCCGACCAAGGCATCGCGCCAAATTGGCACGCAATAGCGCCAAATGGCGCCATGACTGGAAATGAATGTTACTTTCGTGATCAGGGCACCGAGAAACCCCATTATGCAAGTTTATACAGATTTTTTGGGAAAGGTCGTGTCGCCAAAGTGGCGCTAGTGGCGCCAAATCGGCACCTAATGGCGCCAAATGGCGCCACGGCTAGAAATGAATGTCACTTTCGTGAACAGGGCACTGAATAGCCCCAGTAAGCAAGTTTATACAGATTGTTGAGAAAAGTTTGTGGCGCTAAGGTGTCGCAAAGTGGCGCCAAATGGCGGCCGGCCAAATTCCTAACCGTCGTAGCTGACGGAGGTATGTAGCATACCCTTCGGAAAAAAAATACAAGCTCGACGACTATGTCCAACCATATCATGGGTATCCCATACCAAATTCACCAGGAACAGACTCTATAACGAAAAAAACCGAAAAACCGCGGAATCGGCGTTTTTTCTAATTGTTAATTATTTGAACACTTACGGCGGGTACTGTATAAGATAAATTTCTCTACTAAGAAGTTAAAGCAGGTCATTCGCTGTGCAGGCAATGTATGAATGCTTTACAGCGGCATTTTCACGCTCAAAGTGACTTAGCGGAGCCTAGCCGTCCTTCAACTCCGAATATCTTTTGTCTTGCCCAAATGTCCCCACACAGTAAGTGATTCCCTCTGCGCGGAATAGAGCGTGTTCCCCGATCAGGGATAGCGTAAAACAACTAATTGATGCCTATGCCAGTTCTTCGAATTCGAACGACTAGTCAACTTGTAAGTTAGAGTACCCACTGCCATCATTTAGAAGCATTTTTCACACGACTGAGATGTAAAACCGGTAACCCGATTGAATGAAATAAAAAAAGGGTAGAGAATCGCCTCACACGAATGAACGGACCTTGATAGGAATTTCAAGCAATCCTTTGATGAATTCCCGTATTTTGTCTTCGTTTTCCTTCTGCAGGAATCGGTCTTTGGATTGTTGTACAATATCCAATTCTCTGAAGAGGAAGATATAAAAAAACAGCAATGAATTTTAAAAAAGAAATGTTACTTCCAGCAAGGCATGTTACAGCCCCATGGCAACATGGCAGAAATTCGAAAATTGTAGCTTGTAAGCAAAATTTGTGATAGGGATAAATTTTTTGGCAGGTTCGAAATAGGAAACGGCCACTTTGGAACTTTCCAGCTTTTTTTCCAGCTTTTTATTACTCAGTTGCTCCACTTTATCAATTAATTCAGGCACGGCCTAGGCGAGGGCCTTTTGTACTTTCGCTACTTCTTGTTGAACATAGTCTTGTTAAATTACCCTGATGAGACTTGTAAACTCGTGTCAACTGTGAACGGAACCCTTGTCACTGCATAGATTTACAAGAGTTTGCAGGTCTCCGCAATGATCCAGGAAATCACAAAATGCCCCCACTAAGCCGAATCGCGCCATTGCTTATGCATTCACAAAAACTGGTTCTTATCGCACAGAAGAAAATAGTCTTGTAGTCTTTTTTCCTCATCTGAGAGCCCGTGCGAGATGGTGGACGACCTATGCCCTGCCTGACCTCACCCACCCCTCCCCTAGTACACTGTAGCGGCCAAAGTTATACGCGATATTGGTTTTTTCGATCATAATTTTGATCATTATTCTAATCTAATGTTTTTATAGATTTCCTCCGTATTCAGGCACTGAAGGAATCGCGGGAGGGCGTGTAGGCAAGCGGTGTCACAGCGCAGGCGAGTTTGCAGCTGACTAGTTGGCTCGACGTTAAAGTGTTCCAGGGTATACGCTATAGCCCGGGGAGGAGGTGTGGCTTCATTTGAACATTTCAATACTTCATTTGAACCGTGAAGGAGGTCACGTTTCTGATGGGATATCGCCATTTTGAAACGGCCGATAACTTCAGTTATCTCTCACGAGAGTCACATCTTACGCTTCTGAAATTCGGGATATGAACTGTATGTGCCAATTACCAGCAAGCTCAGCTAGTTTGAAAATCCAGTGACTCCTCCTGCCACAGCTCTCTACATGTCATGAGGCTGACCCCACTTATGGGTGGAACGAAAAGTAAACAAATTCGTGATGAAAGAGCAAAATAAGAACGGATGCAGTTCCTTACCGTCCTCCGAAGACGTTCAGGCCGACCGGTAGAAGCCTCTTCACGCATGCGATGACAATACTATTTGCGTGCTTATCTTTTTTCACCTGGAATATGTGTAGTCGTTCATAAAAAAGGATCAAACTATTGGTTAGACTAATGCTTGAAACGACTGGCACAACCACAATATGACTGCATGAAACCCACCGGACACTTTGAATCTCTTGCATCGCGCATCTTATCGAGCTGACAGCGAAATATTAATAAAAGGAAAACAAAGGGACTCCTATTTGTAGAGTATAAAGAGAGAGAAGCAGGTATGAAGAAAATTGGGCGTTAACGTAGCTGAGAGGGGGAGGACCATTTGCCAGCGTGTCCATATCCCTTCCTAGAGCTTTGGCAACGTTCAGACTTCGCGACGACGCGCGTCGACGCGCTGTAACGCGCTGTAATGTACAATCGCAACAGCGCTCCAATGCTACAGAAGCGAGCGCAGCCGCAGACGTGAATCGGTAGGCGCCGGTCGCTCGTGTAGTGTGAGAGCACACGATCAAAGGAGGGTAGACGCCTCCTTGACAACAATCTGGTACTGTTCAACCCTTCTATACTTTCCCAAGTCCTAGCGGCCAGTGCCGATCGATACCAGGCAACGCCTGTTGTAATAGTAGTGGTCGACGCGCCTCTTCGCAAAGTCTGAACGCTGTCTTAGGCTTAGTGATAACACTGATCGTCTGCGCTGTAACTCTTTTTGGGGGAAAGACACAGAGGAGTCGTCAAAAGGTACGCTGCTCCCCCCCCCCCAACTTCAATGATCCAGAAAATCCTCATAAAAATTGATCAGAAGCAGATTGCTCGATGGACCGAATGGGTGGCAGACTTGCACCGACTCTGTGTCCATCATTGGCAAGCTGGGTAACTGTGTCAATATCCCGTTACGGTAAACGGCTCTATTCGGCAAAGTGCTTCTTAGCCGGTTGACTTGACAAGTTGCAGCACTCTGCTTCGAAACAATTAGCCCCTAGTGGTAATGCCACCAGATGCCATACATAATGGCAGCTAACTGCACTACGCATTTTAGAGGTATTGCCCATCATGGAACCTCAAATGCGAGGTATTGCCCATCAACTTGGACCACTCATAATCTAATGCAAAGGACCGCCCCGGGCTAGGTGGACCACTCACATTTGGAACTGATTGTATGTCGACCAAAAGTTACAACTACGCACCTCCTCGTCCAAGGGAAATAGCCCCCAAATAGTTCAATTACAGCAGAGTATAGACATGCAACTAACTGTTTAACGCGCAGATTGAATGTATTGATTTTTGCCTAGACTGTAACCTTCTCTTCTTTTCTTTTTCGTTCCGCAATTCGCAGGCTTTACCGGTTTTTCATTCGCGCCGGCCTCAACCATTGCTGCCATCTATTCGAACTGTGCCATATAATTCAGTTCTTCACGCTGAAAAATAAATAATCACGAAATCTCTGTCATGTCTCAGAATGACTGGAGAAAAAGAAAATGATTGAACTTAAGCAATCCTAGCAACTGGTAGATGTTTCTACATTTTAGAAGGTTGCTTTTGCCTTTTAAAATCTCCTGAAACTAGCACGCAAATGAACAATCAGAAAAGTGATGCGCTCTACAGGTAAATGAAAGAAGCGGTGAGGAAAGCCATTATTGCTATTAGCAGTTGTCCGGAAAGTTCTTAGCGTTTTGGGTGTTTCACTTTAAAGCGATCGTAACTTTCTTAATACTCATCGGATTTAATCGAAATAGGCACCATTCGAATCAGCACACTTTTGCCAATGTGACAGCAGTCGAGAAATCCCATAAAAGGAAAAACTGGGTGGTCGAGAATCCACGAAATCTACGAAGGTCTTTTTTGCCTGGTCTTAATTGAAGAAGTATTTTTCAGCAAGGAAGTTCTGAAAATGTCTGAAAAGGTGACAGTCGTGAAAGGTCTGGAGAATATGGTGGGTGAGGTAGAACTTCAACCCTCAATTGTCAATTTATGGAATTAGTTGATTGATGAAACGTGCTGAGGGGGTTGTCATGCAAAAGAATCGGACCCTTTCTTTTGATAAGTGTTGGCTGCAGCTGACAATATTTTCGGTACATTGGTCGGTTTGTTCACAGTAGGGTTCTGCTGTGATGGTTTGGCCTGGCGATAAAAAGTTATAGTGGATTACAACAGCCGATGACCACCAAACCTGACCAGAATTTTTTCGTGAGGGTTCGGCTTTGAAATTACCTCGGTGGTTCCTCCAAATCCAACCACTGTCCGGAACGTCTCCTGTTATCATACATGATCCATTTTTCATCACAGGTGACAAATCCGTTCAAAAACGGGTCAATTCTTTTGCGCAAAAGCAGCGAAGAAGGAACCTCGAGACGTGCCGATTCCTGCCGGTCACTCCGATTGTGGGGCACCTAATTGTCGGGTTTTCACCTTCCCCAATTGCCGTTCTCAAAAACAATTCTACAACACTGGATTTGCCAACGCCTAGCTTTTCTGCAATCTCTCGAACTGTTTGGGATGGGTCAGCCTTCAAATCTCCTCTAAAATCCTCGTCAGATATTGCTTTAGGTCGACCGCTATGAGGTTCATCTTCAATGCTGAAATCTCCTGAACGAACTTTGTTGAGCCATTGCAGCACAGTGCTTTCTCAAGCACTATTGGGCCCCCACACCTGGTTAATTTGCTGAGCTGTTTCGGTTGCGGATTGCCCCGATAACTTTATCGTGCGACAGAAACAAAATCCGTCGACAGCTGCTCTTTGTCACTGTTTTGAAAGAATCTTCTTGGAAACGAAGGGGGAGTTCAATAAGCAATGGTGAAACGGCAATTATACCATCAGATAGCGCAAGAAATTCTCTACAGGATTGGCTACTGAGAAGCAAGGCAGAAAGAGTTTTTAAACAGCAGTGAATGTACAAAAAATAGGTGCACAAAACGCTAAGAACTTTCCGGACAACCTAATAGGATCACCACGCCGTAAGAGCTATCGCAGAACGTCTTTTTTCTTGTTGCGACCTAGTACAGCGGCGACAGTGTGGCTTTCACGTATCCGATCAAAGCACCCACCTTGAAATGCTGACTCTGACTCCATATGCGGAAAATCACTGCGACATTTTCGTAAACGCCGTCTGTCTCCCACGACGGCGCCTGGAACAACCCGAAAATTGAGGCGGTTTCGGAATACAAACTGAGCAATAATGATAAAGTAATCAGTAAAGGACGCAGTTCGGCCAGTGTGGGCATTTTTCTGATTCCTGTGGAAACTGCAAATTTATGCAAAGCTACGCAGTTAGCTGTAAACATTTGACAAGGGTCTGCAGCTCTCACCTAAATGAGCCGTTTAATTTTTTGAACTAACGAAAGTGCAAGTTGTCCCCCTCCCTAGCCGAACAGCGCCTGGGCAAGTTGTAAAGTGAATAGACATGAATCAACAGAACCTTCAACCATTGAGCACGATGCAAGTCAGTGTATTTCATGAGTATCGGGAAGTAGGCGTAGGTGTCACGAACTAGACGAGCATTATCCTGAAATCCATTATGATGCACATATGTTATGGGGGTTGCTCGTCTGATTTCTCGACGCTACACATCTTTTACTGAAAATTTCACTTGACTCGGGACTGGGTAGGCCGAGATAGTTGTTCAGAGGGTACCAGCCCTTGGACCCAAATGCAAGTCCCTCTCTATTATATATGGTGTACATGACCGTGATGGGTAGAACGGCCGGATGGCCTTGCCAGTACAACCTTCTCCGAAGCTCATCCCTCCTGCACAAACCATCCTCATCCCTCCTTTCCGATGCCGTTTACCGTCTCCACAAACAGGATATATGAGGCAGGAAAAATCGAGGACTGTCTAGAACTAGAAAAAACCCCCCATCGAGCAAACATGAGTCCCCCTTCAAATACGACCCCTCTTTCAACCATGCTGTAAAGCATCGCGATGGGTGAGACGGCCCAGTCAGTACGACTGAACCGTCTTGTATGCCCCCCCCTTCCCATGTCACCTATGTTTTCGGAGGTCATACTGGCTTGGTCATCTCACCCATCGCGAAGCTGTACGTGCTCTCCGACGCCAAGAGCCACACAACGGGACCACTGGTAACCACCAGATACCAAATAAAGGTATAGTTCAGTGGGAAGGAGGAGATTAGGACGTCGTCGAGACGTATTGAGGCTATCAAAAT
>MU930955.1:3343-22381 GCA_036418165.1 Cooperia oncophora
TTTGTAGTTGATTTTACGAGTTCTTCCAGCACTTCTTCAAAAAAAAGTGTCGTCGAGCGGTGGGGGAGGAAGGGGTATAGCGCCTTACAGGAAGAACCGAGAAAAGTCAACATCCGAAAAGATTCCTTCGAAGGCAAATAAGACTCCCTCCAGCAACCAAGTACGATCCCCGCTGGGATTCCAACATACAACGTGCCCTGAGTGCGAAACCCTTGTTGAGAATTTCTCCACGGCGTGTCCAGGTGCCAGCGCCCGATTCTTATGCATCGCAGTCGCTTCCTTGCTTCATCTCTCTGTTCCTATCACATCTAAGCTTCCTTGGGAGACTGAACGGACTGGCTGCCCCTCATTTTATTTTTATTTTTTTAAAGTAGAAGTATTTTTTACGGCGGAAGTTACGGTGAGTAAATTGCCGAACACCACCCTTGAAAATTTTGTAGGTGTTCTAAGGGAAGTTCCGCGCAGACCGATTGGGCGGTGTCATGCGGAAAAGACTTGGAGACTCGGTGTCTTCCTCCTATTAGTCATGACCATCTCTGTTCGAGAGAAGTGATAGTAGGAGTACCGCAGCGAAGGCGCAGTAACCTATTTGCGCCCATGCCATAAGTGCGAAAAGTGCCTTCAATCTTTTAGTTACATTGTAAATCTTTCAGACGCCAGTGAAGCAGCCCGATGGCACTACGAAGGACAAAGTGTCAGCTTTCATAGTCGAACGAGCTTTTGGTGGTGTCACTAGTGGTCCACAGGAAAAGAAAATGGGCATCAAAGGATCGAACACTGCTGAAGTTCACTTCGACAATGTCAAGGTAAGCTTTGATTCTATTCATAAGGTCGGATGATATGTAGTGAAGATTTCTAAGTTTTTCCGCCCGTTTGATCCCCGGAGGTTTTAGTTATATGCAGTATTAGTTTTGTGATTTCCGGGTGTAGTTCTCCTTGGTGGGGCTATTTCGCTGGTCTCCGTAGATCACTGCCAATGCCCCCCCCTACGGAGACCTGTGAACTCCTGTGAAGTTGTGTAACGACAATAGCTTGCGGACGCTGGGGGAGGGGAGGTGTCACCATGGCTGAGTTTTGCGCGGCGCCAGCCAGTTTTCCACCAGTTGTGTCGTCTGCCACAATTCGTGAAAAATGGGTTGGCACGGTGCCGAACATAGGGCCGCAGATACCCCCCCCCCCTGCGTGCTCAGCGAACAAGACCGTGTATTGAAGATGTTCATGAGGAGTTAAACTATGATGTTACAGGTCCCCGTCGAAAACCTTCTCGGGGTTGAAGGTGAAGGATTTAAAGTGGCCATGAATATTCTGAACAATGGTCGCTTCGGTATTCCTGCCTCATGTACAGGATCCATGAAATACTGTATCCAGAAAACGGTAAGCACTTCTAAGGGTTCATTGAAGTTCATAATAAGAAGGGAAAGTTGTGTAAGACACAGAAGTGGTTAGAAACCTTTTTTTCCAATTAATGAAATACCGCCTTGCAGAGGCTTACAGTAACAATTAGGTGCAGGTCAGGAGATCCGTGCTGCGGCAACACGTAAGAACTATCTCATCGCGGTTAATCTCCTAGCTAGTAATCAGAAGGTCAAGCACTTTTGGCGCTAAATTACACAGCTCCTTGTGCGAAATGCCAGGACGCCTCTTTTAGCTATAGCTGTCAGCTCCTAGTTTCTCCCTGTCCCCAGTATTTCAGTGCTACTTTTTGAATGGGAGCTTATTAATCTGAAAACATTCTATCGTCATAGAGAGGCACTAACCTGATGAGTTGAAAAGCTGTAATATCACGGCGAATTTGATAGAAGAAATTTTGATTTTTAATTTGTTTGAGATTTAGGTCGATCACATAACGAGTCGAGTGCAGTTCGGACAGACTCTTCAGGAGTTCTTCAACGTTCAGGTGAAGTCTTATGAAGGTCGTCTTGGGTTATTTTTATCCCTTTCGATATTGCAGCCCTTACTATTGTTGTTGTCAAAAGCCTTTTTCGGCGCTCTTTAGCTTGGGCGGGGCATTTTCCAGTTTCGCACCATTTCGCGATGCGTGTGGACTCTTGCCAAGTGTAAGTAAGCTTCTGTTATTGCCATAGTTCCATGGGAGTTCAAGGGTCTTCACAGAAGGCATCAATTGGAATCAGCAATATGCCCCCACCAAGCCAAAGTGCTCCCAGTTTTCTGTGTCAAACGAATATCGATCACCCGATCTCAATAAAGTTCAGGAGAAGCTCACAAATATGGTCGCTCGTCATTATGCTACCGAATCGATTGTCTATCTTCTTGCAGCGAATATGGATCGTGGAATTCAGGACTATCAACTGGAAGCGGCTATTGGAAAAGTCGCCGCATCGGTAGGATTTAATGTTGTTCTAGTTTTCTTCGTTTTTTTTGAAGAACAAGAAGGAAACAGCCACAGTGCAGCTTTGCTTCGCTTCGTTCTCCAACAGTTCGTGTGTTGTTGGCCAGTTTGAGGCGCCTGCGGTTGCAGCGCGGTTCAGTGACCGCTTGACTTGAAGGGATACCTGAAGGACCTTTTCAGGAAAATGCCTGGTATGTATGCGATGAGGCGATTCAGTTGCATGGAGGAATGGGATTCATGAAAGACTGCGGTCTGGAACGGGTCATGAGGGACTTGCGAATCTTCAGGTGAGATTTTCGTTTCCTGTGAATTGTTCACTACCAGTGCCAAAGGTTTTTCAGAATCTTCGAAGGAGCCAATGACGTCATGCGGCTATTTGTGGCTCTTACCGGAGCACAACATGCTGGAAGGCATCTACAGCAGGTGGCTAAAGAAATCAAGTCCGGCGGCTTCGGAACTCTCTTCGGACAGGTCGTGAAGCGAGCGACTGGGTAAGGATTCAAAGATTTCTTAGGTGTAATTTAATGTGAACTCAACTGTTCTCAGTGGCAGCACCGGAGCGGATTTCGCCGCCGTGGTAGACCCTGCTCTAACCGATTCGGCTAAGAAGTTGGACAGCTGTATCAATGAGTTCGGCAAAACAGTTGAGAAGCTTCTTATGAAGTACAAGAAGGGCATTGTGGGTAAGTGTTCAAAACCTATTGGAGCGTAGCAAGCTCCGCCCCTAGTGGGCGTTTCCGTGACATCAGACAATGCGGCTGATTAGTCAGGGGATCGCTCTGTGTGTGGCGAGGCATCCATGGCTTCAAGACGCCAGAATTTTCGGACATATACCACCCACCCCTTCGTTATATGATACTAGTGGGAGAAACCATAAATTTCAAATTAGGTAACCAGGATTTCCCAAATGGGAAGTGGAATAATTTAAATTCGCATTTTGATTTCTAAGCTTACGGTTAGCCTTCACTTCGAAAAATCTGTCTGACAGAGTTTGCAGCCAAATCAGGCTTCGCTAATCACTGTGAAGCGACTCATGTCAAAAATATATCCCAAGCAAATCGTAGGGACGAAGCTTGGCCTTCATTACACCTTCCTCGATTGCCCGCACTTTCTCTATACCGTATCCAAAGAGCTAAGCTGATCTTACTAGCGAGGCGCAATGTTAGAGTCCCAGTTCTGCCTCCAAAATGAGCGCGGAAGAAAGGGTTGCTGCGCAATTGATTAAAGTGGGCGGAGTTTTGCTTTTTCATTGGTCGGTTCTACTTTCCCATTGCGCTCTGTTCGTTCCTACGCTAACAATATCGATCACAGATAATAGAATAAGAAAAAGATTGCGAGCTATTCCACGGTTTTTACTGGTTTTGATTCTTCCCAAAATTTCTGATTCCATGTTGCAGACCGGCAATACGAGCTGATCCGTGTAGCAGACGCGGCAATCGATATCTACAGTATGATAGCAACACTTTCCAGGTGAGCGAGCAAACTTTAGTTTAGTTATAAAGGTTGTACCTTCAAGTGAACGTTTGACAATAATGGAATCGTGCGGAGATTCATAATCCTCCGTTCTCGCCTCATGACGGATCCCTCCTCTAATATACAGGGGGGCCAAAAAAAGACTTTTTTCTTCCTTGACTTTCGAGGCGTTATAAGTTACTTTATTAAATTCTTATCGGATATTTCCACCACCATATTAAAGAGCATATTAAATACTATCACGATACTCCGCCACAGCCTTCTGGAGGAGCGCCATCGAGAGATTCTGCCACGCGACCGTGAGTGGGTGCCTGAGTTCAGCGAGATCGTTGATTTCTCCGCCACTGTAGACCACCCTATTGAACTCCGCCCGAACCAGGTAATTGAGGGGGTTTGGGTCAGATGACCTGCTTGAATATTCCACCTTCCTCAGGTACTCAACGCCCCTCCATTCCAAGTAGGCAAGAGTTTTCCCATTTTATCGCCCTTTGATTTTCAGTTGGTGGTGTCACCTAATCCTGTAGCAGTACAAAGTTTCCAAGAAGGTACGGGCGACGACATGTGGGGAGGATATTCTTCTCAGTTGCTCGATGTAACCGCCAGCGCTCACCTTCAGTCCGGGGCCCACGAAGAAAATATCGGTCTCTCCATTCCAGGTACGTCCGGTCCCACCATCAACTGGCGCCTTGGCGACTGAGGTGAAGATGATGTCCTAGACCGTAGCGACGTTGACGGAGCTGCTCGATGATGGAGGTCTTCCAGATCGAGAGTACTGGTCTCCAGGTAGCTATCCATGGGTGACTCCATACTAGAAGTTTCGCAGCTGTTTGGAGGTGACATGAGTTCCGAAGGTCTTCTCCAGTCAGGTTGCGGCTGGAGATGACTTCATATTTTGGTGTACATGAAGGTGATGGGCGAGCGCCAGCTCCTGCTTATAGAGGAACATCTTGGGTATCTCCGCCCTGGTACTCGTATCCACGTACTCTGTCTGGGCTGCGAAAACTTTGTGACATGCTGACTCGATCGAATTCTTATTTTTGCCCCCCCTCCTATATATAGTAACAAGAGGTGCACTAATGAAGCAGGCACAGTGATTATCAGTCTCCGCCCGTCTGTTTATCGCAAAAAGTGTATTGAGGAATGATATTCATGATCGTATATTTCCTTTTTTTGGTTGTTCTTTTATTTTCCTAACAATATTTATTAACAATTTTATAACAATGGGATAATGATCCAGAATTCGAAGAAGCCGATATTTTCAGGTGCACTCACTCATGCAAAAAAACAATGCAGCCAGCGCTTCACATGAAAGGGATATTGCGAACTATATCTGCAGCACTGTATGTTTTCTACAAGCTTCACGAATTATTGATTTTCTGTTCGACGTTATTGATTTGGTTTGATCGACACTTTAACTTCTCCACTTAGTTTGTTCGAATGATTATTGACAACTATGTTGAAAATAAGAGGAAATCAACCTAATTTCTCTGCCTCTTCGAGCTCGGTCTATTCTAGGCGGAGCTTCTCATGTTTGCGTTTTCTTGTAGCAAGGGAATACTATCGATTACTGTCATTGTTTTGCCCAGTTTATTGATTGGTGCTTCACATATGAGACAACTGTCTAGGCATCCCGACGCACGATGGACAACCTCAAACAAGCGGCTAATGGCAACGAATACGACGTGAATCTGATCACATCGATCGCTACTGCAGTGTGCAACAATGGTGGTTTACCCCAACAGCATCCGATTGATGTTTGATCGATTTATTGACCGATCCATTAATCAATAGTTATCTCGTTGCTTGTGTGTGTGTGATTACGGTATCAGTTGCCTTTGTATAGATTTTCCTTATTAGTTGTTGTTTTCAGTTTAGTTTTCCGACATCTGTTACGTTGCCAAGTTTTACTTTTTGAACTTGCCTAGGTTAAGTGATGAAACCTAGTCGATCGATAACTATTTATTACACTCGTCGACTTACTATAGACTTATCATGTCTTCTTTCGCGTACATGTCGGGTACCTAACAGGAATAAAGAGTTTTTCATCGATTTTCCCGTCATTGTTGTATTGACTGGTGCCGATCCCATGGTTATTTGGGCGCTGTTCGGCTTGGTAGGGGCATTTAACAGTACTCAGCGATTCGTGTGCAGGCCACCTTGTTAAAACGTATAAATTACTGTGACCATAACGGTTCACTTGGTCCAATGCGCAGCTCCACAAGATCTAATCAAAGTAAGACCTGTTAGTCAACGAACAACCAGAAGGAACTGAGACGGTGCAGAATGCCTCCCCCCTCCTCCGTACTCTTTTTTTTCTGAGCTAATATTTGTACAGTATAGTAGGTTTGCGCGCTGGTGAAGGAGAATCACGTTTTGACAATTCATGATATCTAAGCGGTCATGGCTGATAAGCCATCCTGTCCGTTGGGCGGAGACCAAATGGACCAAATTAAATGTCAAAGATCGAAATGCCGCATGAAAATCGTTCGGTTCAAGGTAGCTAAATAAAAAGAAGCTAGATAAACCAGTAAAGGCGTCTGAAATCCTCACTAGCAGTAAGATGCATGGCGCACATCGAGGCGACTGACCAGCGTTTATTGATTCCCCATGCAGACGTCTAGGGAACAGGTCAAGGTTTCATGGGTCAAGCTGTATCCCAAAAGACTCAAGTTGGAAAGCTACCATAGTAAGTGAACTGAACTTGGGCGAGGGGAGGGGGACTTATGTACGTAGAATAATATCAATGGATAATAAAATAATATTGCTATAAATTGAGTGGTTTCAATAGTATTTCCAAAAAAACAACCTAGAAGAAGAACCCCCTGAATGGCTGGGCCTCTCCAGGATGAAAAGTGTCAAATAAGGCAGAACAGTCACACATTGATACCGATTACCCATGTGGACTGCCGAGGACGTTTTGTGGTCCGACGGTGACAGCCTGGCTGTCAGCCAGTCATTGCCTGCCCATCGCTAATAAGATATTTACTTATTAGTTTTGAAAATAATTAGCTAATTAGGCAGTAATATGTGTCCATCGACATGCAAAAAGGGAGATTATTTTCATACTGAACCATAAAAATTATGCCCGTCGTTAAAGTGTGAATAAGAAAAATAAAGAAAATGTGCCTTGTTTTCCCCTTTCTTATCCCTTATCGCCCCCCCCCCCCCCCCCCCCCCCCGCCCCCCCTCCCCCCCCCCCCCCCCCCCCCGCCCTCGGGTTTTCAAAGGAGCTGTTCAGGATTCACTGAAGATGGAGAAACAGTGTTGACAATCAGGCCGCATTTCCGCGATGCGACCGAGCTGGTAAAGACATGGTGCGACGTGTGTCTTCATGGGGGTATAGCTCAGGGGTAGAGCGCTCGCTTTGCATGCGAGAAGTCTGGGGTTCGATTCCCCATACCTCCAGAAGTTTTTGCATTCGTACCCACAGTGCGTAAACCTATAAATTAACCTTTGCAGCAATCACTTTGCCTTCAGAATGTCCTTTTATAGCACTCTGGCTGCATAACCTCATTTTAGTTACTATCTGTGGTGACATAAGGGGTTCGCCTCAAACTTTCGTTTGAACTGCGGGCGCTGTTCTGCTTGGGAGGGGCATTTTGCACCTTCGCTGGCACCTTTCGGTTGTTCATGTGAAGAAACAGATCCCAATTTGGTGAATCCTGTAGCTCTTGTGAAGCTACGAAATAGTACAAGTGAGCCGCTTCGATGGCAATACTTTATAGGTCTCAAAAAAGTGACCTGTATGAGCGTCGCCCTAGTAGCATTCGCTGTCCCCACCAAGCCAAACCGCACCGCGATTGTGCTATGATCGGGGATCATGATTAGTTATCGATAAGCACCTGGCCTGTGAACCGGCTCGTTCTGAGCAATTTGCTGCGGTGGGGTCCTTAGAAGCTCTCTGGGAATTAAATTATTCATTTTAGGTGCCAAATGGTGTCATGGAGTGGTTTAGATTGCAATTTAATTTAGGAATTTAGTTCTAGCGAATGGTGCTGGGTTATCGGTGATCTCGATCGGTTATCGATAACGGGCGGGAAAACCTAGCCGGCCACCCATACGAGGCCACCCACAATCCATGCCGCCCGCACCTCCGAACCTCTCAACAGCCCCATTTCAAATCACTTTTCATTTTTGTTAATTATTCATATCTTTCTCGTAACCCAGAAAGACTTCTGGTCCCTCTTCCTCTACACTTTGCTCTTGCTGTCTTCTGTTACTCCCAACTTTGTCATAAGGTCTAGTAAGTTGCAAGCAGTTGGTGTCGCTGAACTGCAGACAGGGAACGTCATCGTAATGAGGGAACCTGGCCACTCGCCACAGCTCCTCACCATGCCTCGAATATGGCCCCTTTACATTCAGAAGCTCTTTCTGTGTTCCCCTCCTTACCCCTCCAACTTCGCTGAAGAAACTGGTCTGCTAAGGGGACGATGAGAAGGAAGTAGGATAGTGATCTTCACCCTTTCGCCACGCAGACCCTAGGTCTAATACCACACCGCTTCCATCGCTTCAATCAGGACTGGCCATCTCCTTCTCGGGAATTCCTCAATAAGGGGTGCCCTGATTGCCAGCGTGGCTTCATCACTCTATTCTTCTCTCTTCCTCTCGTGACTATACTGCTTACTATCTTCATTCCTAAAAAGTCTCAGGTGTTTTCTCGGCGCTGATAACCTTGCAGGGCATTCAGAGGACACTTCGTGCAGAACTTACATTTCCTTAACGGAGGCGGGAACTTTTGACCAAGCATAAGTGGTGAAGGAGCTCTGGGGTGGGTGAGCCAAATTCATATACGGTCATTCTATTCAGAATACGATGGTCCAAGCCTTGGGAAGGACATATCTTCTCATCATGTCCCCCTCCAACGAAATTAGCGCCGTTTTCCTCCTACAGTGTCATTGTCCTCTGCGATGGCTTCTTGCATACTGCTGCTCCTTCACCGCTTCAATGGGAAACGGATTCTTGCTTACCCAGAACTGTGACTCGGGGTTTCCTTTGGAGGACGTTTTGGCCAACAGTTTTTTTAGTAAGAACGTTTTTCACTTACTGTGGGATGAATCAGTGCAGGAGACCATATTTGGTACCAATGAGGCTCTTTGGCTCTTTTGTGCTTGGGTTGAGTTTTATCCATTTCTCTATCTGCAGTTCTTTTGGCTGTGTCACGTTGCTCCCTCACTTCAAAATCGTGATTAAACTTTTATAGCCGGTGTGGCCCCCGATTGCCCTGTCACATAAACATCAAAGTTTTTTTTTCAGGCGTTGGCGCTAAATGTGGGTGTTCGAGGTCAGGGACTACCCCCTAATTATCGCTGTTTTCAGCCATATCAAGTGTTCGACTGGAACATGAAAAGGTAAGGTGTCAAAGGTTAGACGGTGCTAACTTTTTCACCTGAGCTGGGCGCTCTTTCGAGATAGTATAACCACTTTTGAAACGCGTAACCGTACTCTCTTGCCGTAGAACTTTCGTGAAAGCAAATGGCAAAAGGACCCTCGTGTAAGCATTTCATTACGACCCATATGAAATCGCTCAACTAATTACGACACTGTGGAAAAAGCCAGTCTTTCGCTCCAGGAATGGACAGCGGCGCCCGTGTATGGGGGTATAGCTCAGGGGTAGAGCGCTCGCTTTGCATGCGAGAAGTCTGGGGTTCGATTCCCCATACCTCCAGGTATTTTTGGCGAGCATAACGCTGACCCATGATACGCGGTTGGGTGCTGTTCCCCCAGGGTACAGCACGCGGTGATGCGTGAGGTGGTGGTTAGGTATGAACGCCACCCCCGCTCCCGAGAGAGTTGATCAGTAGCGATCCCCACTTGATAGGGGGGTCTCGTGTATCGTACCTCGTAGTTTTTTCACCCGAAAATTTTCCGTCGAACAGGGGGGGGGGGGTGGTACATAGCCAGTGTGAAACGAGAAAATTTCTCAGATTTTCCCCAACTTTTTACCACCCGCATTTCCCGAAAGTTTTCCTAATTTTTCCAAAAATTTTGCTGTCGAGCGGGAGGGGTGGGGAGAGGGAGGGATATGCAGTGCACATGAAACAGGAAAAATCACGCGAAAAGTCACAACGCGGAAGAAATTTTTTTCGCTAAACGGGACAAATCTCTGCAACGCACCATACAACCCGCCTCTGGCCCGCAACGACCAAATAGCGACCCCCTCACAGAGTAAAAAAGTACGACCCCCCTCCCCTATGTGTTCCACACAACGATTAGCTGTAAACTGTCGTCGTAAGCATTTCACCCTTACCCACATTTAGGTGAATGGTGCATACGACACACATACCCCTGGGGTATAGCTCAGGGGTAGAGCGCTCGCTTTGCATGCGAGAAGTCTGGGGTTCGATTCCCCATACCTCCAGATATTTTTGCTCCTATATCTATAGCCTACAAATACACGGATGGATAGCATAATAGTCGCCAATCTACCCCTTAGTCAGTCTGAACAGTCCTTTGGGGTGTTTGGTTCACATGATTGATTGTTTTAATTCTGCTATATTTTTTTCTCGTGGTTTTCAATCGGAAACGTTTTGCATCATCCATTGAAGGGGTTCTTTCTTTATTGCAGGAAAATATGGTAATATTCCCTGGTGTATGTCACACACGAGCGGGTCTATTCGAAACGATCAATCGATTTTTTGCAATAGAATCAATGCATATCCGATGGGATAGTCGACGTTCACAGAGGAACTAGGTCAGTTCCCTTTTTAGCTGTGCTGTCAGATAGCTCCCATTCCGAAAGACGTGAGCGAGAGTGTGCCATCGTTCTTTTTTATAGCAACAGGAACGCCCTGTGAATCGAAGAAATAAAGCTGTTGAGCCTTTATCAATCTGTCTGCCAGAAATTCAGCAAATCTAAGGCCCGAAACTTCAAAGTAAGGGTTACATAAAACAACATTTGAAGTTTGGATTTATTTACTTCATTTCTCGCAGACAGGTGGACGCGTCTGTTGTGAATATCACATCATTACTTCTTTGGCGACCCGAGTGCATTTCAAAAGGATCGGTTAAAACATTAGGGGAAAAAACATGGAGCGAGCAGGGATTCGGAAAGGGGTTCAGCACAAGCGATCGGCGCACTTTGGCGGCGGGGGCTTAACGTAGGCGCACTTTCAGCTGGCTTCACTGGTTCCGGATTAGCAGGTCAGCGCGCCCTGGTGAAACCCTGGGAAGCAACTTTTGAAGGCTGGAGAAGGCTCAATCGAGCCATCCAACCCCCAGGTGCGAACGCTCTTTTTAGCCTTGTAAGCCTCACGAAATGCGTTTAACTGATGGGTAGAACCGTCCGATGGGAAAGTAGTAGAAGTGCAAAATAAATTTCCCGCCATCCCCCTTCTTCCAAAAGTGCCTAAGGCGATGGACTATGACATCGGAGAAGAGTAGCAGCATTCGCATCGGGAGTGAAGGTTACCGGTTGTCGTCATGAAGCATGCACATTAATTCTTATCAGTAAGCTGTGAAGTAGTGTTTTCAAAAACGAAACAGAATACAAATAGAAGCCAGAACAACTGAGAAACAGCAACAGGAAGTCAGTGCAGCTGTTCATACACAATACACGGGCTCATGATTTGACTGCCGTACCGCTTGCGAAATGATGCCAAAAGCCTGCGAAGGATGATGGTTTCTTTGTTAAGCGCGCAGCCCGACATGTTAGGGCAAGGCGGAGGTGATGTAGTGGTGGAAGGGCGATTAGCCCACGCATGGTATGGTTATCGAATACCCTGTCGGCTCGCCCTCCAGGCAACCAAAGCCTTTATAGTCGGTGAACGTAGCTGATTCTGATTCTGAATGGAAGTACAATGCGTGCGGCACCTCAGAAAGCGATTGATTGACGGCGAAGGCTTCATCTTTATCGCTGAATACGCAAGAACCTTTCTCCGCAAGATGAGAAAGCAGAGGCAGGCTAGCTTGAGTTGATCCGCCACTTATAACAAAAGCTGAGTCGTTTTTATAATATAGTGGCCGCCCGCGAATCTAACAGGTTTTTATGCTCTACCTGCGAACCTGTGGTACGCTCAAATTGAAGGGGGTAGAATGTGTGGATGACTCAGGACCCATAATAGCCAGCGTTTTGGAAACAGGAGCAGTCTGGCGACGGGGAACATGTTGCCTTTTCGCTACTACCCAATAACGTGTCGACTCATCTAGACAGCCTCTCTCGAGTTGCACCGTTTTAAGATATTTTGGCTGGGCTAAGCTTGCTCCAGTTTCGCAAGAGATAACAGGTTTTACCAAAGATTTGAAAGATAGCCAAAAAATGCCGCCCGCCTTGAACTCCTAGTTCTAGGCGGGACGGGGAAAGGGTGGGGGGGGGTGGAGGGGGAGGGATAGCAGCGTTGAAGGCGGAGAAAATGAAAAGCGATCAAAAAAAGTTCCCGCAAGCCGGGTACAAATGCGCCTCCCTTGCCAGATGAGAGCCACCGCTGGGTATTCCTCAACGTGGTTAGAAGACGCGTAGTTTTCGCTTCATACAATATTGAGGGTATGATACTATCAGCCCCCAGATGTCCTCGATTGTGTCGTGGTCCCCGCCCAAACATGGCGCGCGGGAATCGGAGCCATAAGGGCCGTGAAACACGCTAGATTCCTTCCATGGCTCCGGGGGCCCTGCCTTTTACGGCGCAAGATTCGCCGTTCATAAGCTCCGTTGCAGAGGCGACGCCGTGTCGCGTGCGGCTCCTTGGCACTTTGCCAAGTCCTTTAATTGCGCTCTCAAATACAAGTAAAACGCAATTTCCTGATGCGGATAACATTGGAGGTGCTACAAAATAAGAACAGAAGATGATGACGAGGGTCAGAACTAAAAGCAACTGTGCCACTTCTGCAACATCCCTCGGAGGCCACGTATTTCCACGAAACATGAAAATAAAAACTAAAAACGGCATACTCGTTAGTTTAATACAAGCAAGACGCAATTTCCTGATGCGAATAAAATTTAAGGTGTTGCTCATGCTTCAAAATCCATGTACAAGGAGATGAAGATGACACAGGCTAGAAATGAAGCACAACGATGTAAATGTAAACAAAACAAAAATGAAAAATCAAGGAAAGGCAAATTAGATAAACTGGCCTGTAAATTTCTACGATCCGGCGCCAAAGCCATAGAAATACTTAGAACAAACGAGTGGGACGCTTGGGCTGTTTTTATTTTCATGTTTTGTGGGAATGCGCGGCCCTTGATGGATACTGCAGATGCAGCCGAGTTGCTCTTGAGTTCTGCCCCTTGTCATCATCTTCTGCTCTTATTTTGTAGCACCTCCAATGTTATCCGCATCAGGAAATTGCGTTTTACTTGTATTTGAGAGCGCAATTAAAGGACTTGGCAAAGTGCCAGGGCAGAGTGCCAAGGAGCCGCACGCGACAGGCGCGCTTGCAACGGATGTTATGAACGGCGGGAATCTGCGCCGTAAAAAGGCAGTGGGCGGAGCATGGAAGAATTAGCGTGTTTCACGGCCCTGTATCTCCATTCCCGGGCATGTTTGGGCGGGGGACCACGACACATCGACATCTGGGGGGCTGATAGTCTCATACACCCTCAATGTGTATGAGCGTACTATGTGTCTTTAAGCGCCCTGGCGGTGTAGTAGAACACTCTAAAGGGAATCTATGAGATGGGTCGCTTATTTACATGCGATCCACATGTGAAATCAACATTATTGTTTTCTGGGCGCTAGTTTCGGCGACGGGGGGGGGAATTTCGCACCTTTGGTGTCGCCCATCTAGGAAGCAGCCTCTTCTTGAGTTGGCAGGTCTTAACATGATGGCTTGACGGCCTCGCTGCAGCTTCACTAGAGTTCACAGGTTTCGCCAGAGTGAGACAGAGTGTGAAGCAAATTCCTGATTAAGGCAACGCGTACTCCCAAATTCTCCATACGGTATAAAGGAGTAGGGCCAGAACCGGATCGATATGCGGTGCTGCAGCACTGGAGTTGGTTGGCAATGGTAACGCGTAAGATGTGCGTTACAGGCAAGTCGTAGCGCGTCGTCACCTACGGTTTGGAACCTGCTAGAAAGCCAGCTAGCATCTATGTACTCTGGGCCCCGAAACATAAACTGCAATAGCGAAGTGTGAGAGTTCATGATTGCGCTTCTGCTCCTATATATACCGTGGATTCCAGTATTCCTAAAATAAGAAAGAGGTCGTGCTTGGGTCCCTTCGTCGAGGGAGGTCCTGCAAAGCACATCAAAAACAGGCAACGCAGTGTAGAGCGACTGTGAAGCTATAGTAGGTCTCAGAGTGCGGTAGAGGCTATTAAGTGTCCCGGAGAAAGCTGGTTCTAGTAAGCATCGTCGTGATTAAGAGCAGACCCCGCGCTCAAAGCGGCGCCTACGTTTCCTTTCTTTCGGCAGGGCAGTATTCACACTTCCAAACTACAGGGGGGGGGGGGCAAAAAAAAGACATTTCGACCGAGTCACATATCAGCAAAGTTTTCGCAGCCCAGACAGAGAACGTGGATACGAGTACCAGGGCGGAGGATACCCAAGATGTTCCTCTATAAGCAGGAGCTGGCGCTCGCCCATCACCTTCATGTACACCAAAATATGAAGTCATCTCCAGCCGCAGCCTGACTGGAGAAGACCTTTGGAATGTCACCTCCAAACAGCTGCGAAACTTCTAGTATGGAGTCACCCATGGATAGCTGCTACCTGGAGACCAGTACTCTCGATCGGAAGACCTCCAACATCACTGAGCAGCTCCGACAGTACGTCGCCAGGTCTCATGGACATCATCTTCCCCGCAGTCGCCAACTTGATGGTAGGGACCGAGTACCGTCGGAATGGGAGAGACGGCGATATTTTCCTTCGGCGGGCGGCCCGGATCTGGAAGTGAGCACTGGCGGTTACATCGAGCAAGCACGAAGAAGACATAAGCCTCCCCCTAATGGTCGGCGCTCCGTAACCTTCTTGGAAACTTTGTAGCTGCTCAGGAATTAGGTGACACCACTGGAAATCAAAGGGCGTTGGAGAAATTCCGTCCACTTGGGAGAGAGGGAGTACGCATAAAGAAGATGTGATAATCCAAGCAAGGGTCATCGACCGGCAAAACCGTCCTCAATTACCTGGTTTCTGGCGGAGTATTTCAATAGAGTAGTCTACAGTGGCGGCGAAATCAAGCGATCTCGCGGAGGACTCAGGCAGCGCCACGGGTGCGAGCCGTCGGGCACCACAGAACGCTGTCTCAACTCCGATGGTCGCTCGCTCCAGAAGGTCTGCCGGCGGGGTAGTCAGTAATAGTAAATTTGATGTATGGGCGGCTTAATATGGTGGTGGAAATATCCGATAAGAATTTAATAAAGTGTAACTTATAACGCCTCGAAAGTCAAGGAAGAAAAAAGTCTTTTTTTTGCTCCCCCTGCATTATGACCCGCAATTATAATTGGCAACAGCGCCTCCAATCCTATAAGGACAGCCGACGCCTGACCGACAAGTTAGCGCCGGCGCGGCCGTTGTGTTTTGAAAGCGTAAAAGATGGCAGGACAGTAGGGGTTACTTTCACGCAGGCCTGTACTATGCCCAGATTCTATTAGGTTGGCGGGAAAGTTTTGTCACTTATTTTCGAACTCAAATTACTTGCTCATTAGCAAGAGGGGTAATCGGTAATGTAAGCTCTTGTACAACAAGGAGTGGTCTCTCTGTTAGTACCACTCGCTTGCCTCTTGCTCCTTCTTCTGCAATATGGCGACAAGGATTTTATGCCGCTACCCATCAGCCGCGACCCATCCAACAACTTCCACAAACTATTTCACCCACCACCCTGACGCCAGCGTGTTAGCTACAGATGCCAAATTGATGGAGCTTGACTTGACGGCACGATGCCAGCCACCATCGAACACCCTTACTGCACGACAGTGACTCTCCTAAGCGAGAGCCAGGGAAGGCCTAGGGAGCCTACAGTTTTGATGACGAAGTGAGGTTTGGGTTACCTGCAAACCTCAGCTTGAGGGAGCTATGGGTCGGGAAACTGCTGGATGAAGAAGCTGGTTCCTTGGTCAAGGCGTACGCAAAGCAGCTACGAGATCTAAGGCGTATCGTGGATCAGAGGGAAAAATTTGTCCGCACAGCCGCCCTCACACAGGAGAAATGCAACGCAATTGGTCCCAAAGATCAGTTCGAGCGCGTAGTCAATGCAATGGAGCTTGATCTCTCTCCCCTTGCACTTGTGTAGCACAGACATCGCCCCTTCTAATAGCAAGTTGCCTTCCGTAATCGATCGTTATGCGGACGAGAAAACCTCCATAACCCAAGTTCAAGTCGAAGTTGAGATGGTGTCCAACTTTGCTCTGTGTGCATAGTGAAGCGATGGGCATCCATGAGGTGCTCAAACAGTGGCAAGGACCCCGCAGTTACATTGCTGTACAATTTTGATCTTACACTCCTCTCTATAAAAAGAAAGCCTAGTTTGAAAAAATGTGACAGAACTTTCCCGCCAACCTAGATATATTTTCCCCCCGAGACGTAGTGGCGCAGTGGCCGATGCGGTACTAGACCCGTCTGCGATTGCTTTGTGTCTGGCAGCTCGGCGGAGCGCTGTTGCAATTGTGCGCGTTGCTGCACGGATAACTCGATGGCTCTGTCGCTACGTCGCGCATGCCTGCCCTTTTGGGCGGCTCCATAATGGAGGCGCAAAGAGTGACATTCGATCTCAATTTGACTAGGGCTCGGGCTCTTTGGAGGTGTTTGTCGCCCATATTTAACGGTTGATGACGGGAGGCAACTCGCAGTCTAGATTCCAGCAATGGTCGTGCGTTAGCACCAGTGCAGTAGGGAGAGCCATCCAGCCTACTGCATGAGGCCGACGCCTTCACCGCCGGTACACACACACACGGCCCAACCCTACTTTGTCGATCCCAAAACAGAACTGTAGGTTCCCGACTCTGTCCCAAGTATTAGCGTCGCTGGAAGATGGCCTAACTATATATAATCCGGCCATGTGTGTGTGTGTGTGTGTGTGTGTGTGTGTGTGTCACGAAATTCATAGCGAGCGTCGCAGAAAAGATAGGATGACAGTTCCAAGAAGTGATATACATGGCAGGACGGGAACACTTTTGGTGGGTGTCAGGAGGTGATAACACTTGATAAGATACGATAAGGGGCCGTAGAAGGGGAGGGTGACTGAATTCGTAGCGCACGTTGCAGCAGGTTGGCGGCAGGTGTCGGGACCCGTGATTTCAAAGGAGTGAATTATACATGTGCAGGTACGGGAACACTATTTGGTGGGTTTGCAGGAGGTGATGAACACTTGATAAGATTCGATAAGGGGCCTTAGAAAGGGGGGGGGGGAGGGGTGACCAACATCTAGCGCAAGTTGCAGCAGCTGCGGGACCGTGATTTCAAGGAGTGATATACATGGCAGGACGGGAACACTTTTGGTGGGTGACAGGAGGTGATAACACTTGATAAGATTCGATAAGGGGCCTTAGAAGGGGGGGGGGGGGGTGACCAACATCTAGCGCAAGTTGCAGCAGCTGTGGGACCGTGATTTCAAGGAGTGATATACATGGCAGGACGGGAACACTTTTGATGGGTGACAGGAGGTGATGACACTTGATAAGATTCGATAAGGGGCCTTAGAAGGGGGGGGGGTGACCGAATTCGTAGCGCAAGTTGCAGCAGGTGTGGGACCGTGATTTCAAGGAGTGATATACATGGCAGGACGGGAACACTTTTGGTGGGTGTCAGGAGGTGATAACACTTGATAAGATACGATAAGGGGCCGTAGAAGGGGAGGGTGACTGAATTCGTAGCGCAAGTTGCAGCAGGTGTGGGACCGTGATTTCAAGGAGTGATATACATGGCAGGACGGGAACACTTTTGGTGGGTGTCAGGAGGTGATAACACTTGATAAGATACGATAAGGGGCCGTAGAAGGGGAGGGTGACTGATTCGTAGCGCAAGTTGCAGCAGGTGTGGGACCGTGATTTCAAGGAGTGATATACATGGCAGGACGGGAACACTTTTGGTGGGTGTCAGGAGGTGATAACACTTGATAAGTATACGGGGGAAAGGGGGGGGGGGGGGGGGGGGGGGGGGGACGATACAGGGAGGCCGTAGAAGGGGAGGGTGACTGAATTCGTAGCGCAAGTTGCAGCAGGTGTGGGACCGTGATTTCAAGGAGTGATATACATGGCAGGACGGGAACACTTTTGATGGGTGACAGGAGGTGATGACACTTGATAAGATTCGATAAGGGGCCTTAGAAGGGGGGGGGGGTGACCAACATCTAGCGCAAGTTGGCATGGCAGGCTGCGGACGGTGAATGTTCGAAGGATATGATATATTTTCATGGAAAGGACGGGAACACTTTTTGTGGGTGACAGGAAGGTGATAACATTTATAACACTCGTGAATAAGATTCGATAAGGGCCCTTAAAAGGGGAGGGTGACCGAATTCGTGGCAAGTTGCAGCAACGGCGGGACCATGATTTCAAGTACTGATATGCCGTAGGGTGGGGCTGGCAGAAGCTGATAACAGTTGATAAGATCCGATAAGGGGCCTCGGAAGAGGAGGGTCATCAAATTCGTGGCGCAGGTTACAGCAACAGTGGGAACTCAGATCCGTGAGGTGATATAGGGTGATATGATAGTGATACGGGACGGGCCGTCGTTATTGGCGGGGTACGGAAGTGATACGGAGCTGAAATTGACAAGGTAGGCATGGAAAAGTCCGCATTCACGTGCACACACAATGGCGATGCGATAATGACTCAAGTATACGATCTCTAGGATTCCAACAGAAACTCATTCCCTGCACTGCGCTTATTAGTCAACGTCATTAGTAACGATCATGTACGACCGCTAAGCCAGCTCTATTCCAAATGCATGTGGTTTGTTTACAGAGATGTTATGAACAGCAGCAACTGACTTTATCACTCTTACCACAATTATGCGGTTCGCGACTCCGAGGGCAACTTCAGTGAGGGCCATTTAAAGGGTTCCACTGCTGAATGCGGTAGTGCATTCCAAAGCAAGACGCTTTAGGAAGACAGATTGCATAAATTATAGGCTGCTTCAGTGGCTGTCCAAACAGGCTGCACTATTTCCGTGTAGGTTATGAACGTACCAGTCGGATCGCTGGCTAAGGCCGGCTTTCCTCCTGTGATGCGGGGGGGGGGCGCTGCTGCTGCTTCTGCGCCTTGACGGAACAAGCGCTGCTTTTCAGTTCTTGGCTGATGCAGAAGATTCCTTTGAACAGTGTGGTTGGTCAACGATCCTTCTTA
>MU930957.1:663-18167 GCA_036418165.1 Cooperia oncophora
ATCTTGGATTAGTTGAAAGGACGAATTTCAGCTCGTCATCAAGTTCATCTGCTCACCTCAACGAATACCCACCCCTTACCAGCTGGTAAGTGAGCCTAGGCTCTAAAGACCTAAGCAGCTTTACTCATTAACTGTATTTAAGGTTGGGAAGCATGCACTGATCGGAAGGGTAGAACGTTCTACATTGATCACACCACTAAAAGGACAACTTGGCAACGGCCGTCACTTGAAAGCAAGGAAGTCGAACACCTGAAAAGGTAAGAGAAAGATAAATTTGAGCGCCTATATAGAGGTTGAAAAAAAACTAAGTGAAGCTCTTAGTATTAGTACACACCAAGCGTTAGGAAGAAAGGGCCCCTTCCATCGTTCGGTGCTAAACGTAGTTGAATAGGGCAGACGGACAGGCAGGAAGAAGTCCAAAAATTGATTACGGTATTGCGAGTTGGCACGACGAACAGTTGGCATCACCCCGCCGGCTACACCCTCATATGGCCCTGCTCATTTTCTGCAACGTTCAGATTTCGTGAGCATATTACATGAGAATGAGGTAAGCGTCAGAATTAGATCATTTTGAAATCAAAGTGTATTGTTAAGATTTCATTCCACTTGTATATTAAAAAAAGTTGGAGCTTCTGGTTACCTTTATGGGATGCGTCACGCCTTCTCTTCCCTTCTGGTTCGTAGCGGCTCTTTGGAAAAGCTACAGCCTATGGAATGATTGCAAGGGCTAAACGATGGGCATATTACAGTGCCCTAGAGAGTGGAAGAGGTTGCTCGGCGCGGGCGCGAGGCGTCGGGGAGTGGTGGGGGATGGCTGCGGACCGGTGCATGACGAAGTGTGCTGTGTGAACCACATGCCATACACACACCTCCACGCATTCTGCACCGTCGGACGCGGCGAATCTCTTCGACGCGCCGCTCGTCCAGTACGCTGTGGCTTAGTACCATGATAGTATACAATATGCTGTTGAATACGGTGGTGGAAATGTCCGATCAGAACTCAATGAGGTGTAACTTATAGGCCTTGGAAATCGAGGAAGAAAAATGACTTTTTTTGTCCCTCCCTGTACATATGTATATATACATAATTACTTTGTATTTTCTTTCTCATATTCTCTTCGTCACAGTGGCTTGGTAAGGGCAACAAGTGGTGCTCAGCAGTTAATCAAAAAGAGACGCTTCCATTTCAGACCGCCCTTGCCGCCTATAACGCCTCACCGATCGTCAAACACATTTGTGCATCGAATACGAAAAATGTGAGTGAAACGACGCGAAAAGTCATGCAGATAACAAGTAAGTAAGGTTGTTATACACATGATTAGGTATGTCCGGCTCGAAAGGCTCGATTTATGCCTCTTTTTGAAGGTATAAACATAGCCCCTGTTACTGCTTGCGAGCCCTGAATGTGGAACTGCAACTAAGCTGCAAATGGAGTCTGCACTGCTTACTTACCCTTTGATTTCAGTGGAGGGCACTAAAGGCAGTTGAGCGCACACAATCCTAGCCAGATTCTTGAAATGGCTCGAGCGATTAGGAAGCAGGGCCACATCAATTCTTTCTGGAAGTAACAGCGCAGGGCACGCCATCTTTGTGATCATCACAACAGGGGGGTCGTATTTGCCCGCGATGGAGGGGGGGTCGTAAACGCATGGCCCATGTTGAAGTGGAGAGAGCGGTGATACACGGTACAAGTGAAAAGAAGCTCAAAAGGGACGATGTAGATGACAATAAATAGAATAGGCACTATCGAACTATTCCTAAGTCAAGAATTAAAAAAAATATTGCTGAAACTTTTTCCACCTTCCTCACAAAAAACCTCAAGACACTTCGCCCACCAACCCTCCTCATCTGGTCTAGATAAATCCCAATCCACTAATTCGCAAAATCTAGAAAAGAATCCATTGCAAAAGCTACCTATGAAAGCGTAGAAATTGAATCCTGAGCAATTTCCTCACAACAAAATCAAACGCAACAAAACAAAACCAAACTCAACAAAAACAAACAATAAAACTCAGCAAGTATAATAGAAAAAGAATAGATAGAAAGAAAAAAAACTCGCGCACGCAAGTTCACTGGGAACGCGAAGCTATGGATTACTTTTTGAATTTTGGCTGTTCGCGGTCAGCGCGCTTATACAAGCTCATTGGTGCGCGCTATTTACGGTTTGGAGCCAATTTCAAGCCAAACACGTGAAAAGTACCCCTCATTTGAACACCCATAACTTCGTTGAAAGTGAAGCTATCGGAGAGGGGTAAGTGGGAATGAGTAGAGCTAGGTTGGCTCTTGTCACCTGAATTGAGCGATTTCAAAAACGTTCCGATTCCAGAGATTTTCCCCGTTGTGATCATCTTTGTGATCCGTCTGTGATCATTTTTGCGAACCGCGAGTCGCTACGCTTTTGGACGTCCATGGCAAGCTTCATACACGACCTTTCGTAAAAAAAGAACTGTGCCGGAAGCTTGAAGATTTCTACTTTCCAGCAAGGTTTTAATTTCCTTCCTAGACCTACTATTCGAAAAAATTCCCCGTTGTGATCATTTTGTAATCACCCCCACGACACCGAAAAATCAACCCCTCCGAGGCCATGAAACCTCCGGTTGGCTTGATGACTTTGGTATGCTTCTAAGAGACATGTTTTCGCAAAGGGTATCAGGAAATAGGCCATTGGGCGCCAATTGGCATCACCTCTGCAATGTCGCCATGCATGGCACGCGGGCTTTCACGCAGGTGTTTGGAAGGTGTAACTTCTAGATAGGGCTTCCCAATTGCAAGCAAATGTGCTCCTACGATCAGAAAAGTCCGGGAATGTACTTTCATCGGTTTATTAATCGTCACGTCGTGAGTCCTTTTGCTTAATTATAAATTCATGGTGCCCTTGTGGGCGGTGATTGTAGCTCCTATCATCGTCCCTTCCTCGTACGTATTGTCAGTATGCTACACCAGCGCCAGAGTGCTGGACGTGCTTGGACGTACGTAGGTACTGCGACCCCCCCGCTCGACAGCAAAATTTTGTAAAAAAACCAGAAATTTTTGGGAAAAAATAGACAAAGTGGTAGGAGGTTGGAAAAATCTAGGGAAAGAGGTAACATGGGGAGGGGGGTCGTACTTGAAGATGGAATTAGGGGGGGTCGTATTTTTCAGGAAATGATCACAACGCAATGGCGTGCCCTGCTGCTACAGCTCTGGGAGTGTAGTTTGCCTTGGGATGGGAGTGGAGTCCGTATTCACCAACAGAATTCTTCCTCATTACTGATTTTTCTCCTTTCGCGTGTTTACCCCGGTTCGCGCTCGAAACTGAACGGACAGGAGAGGAGCTCCTGCGTGGCGGACCGCTTCAAAATAAGGTACTTTCAGTCTGGATGACGTTACTGTTGCTCTTGCACAAGGAGTCTTTCAGATGCTCCCCCGGTCCTTTACCTTCCAGAGCGACACATTGGTGAAAAGTTCGTGAAAAAGAGGGTGGGATGTGAAAGGGTGCTGTACCGAGGAAATCGATTCTGGTTAAGGGGGAGGGTCGTATTTCGTGGAAAATTCGCCTCACAAACGGTATTGTGGCCATGAAAAGGGGCTTCATGTGTAAGTGTCAAATGTTGCTGTAATGCCATGGGTTCAGGCAAATGAAAGAGAATTGCTACCCTGGAATCCTCGCCGGGGGGGGGGGGCTGGTATATTTAGCGTCAAATGGCGTCCGTATTGTGTGCAAATTCCCCCTAGCCACGCAAGTGTTAAGCGAGGAGTTCTCAAGATGTGATATTGAAACACGACATTCGAAAGCGTGTTAATTGCGAAGAGAATGAGATAGAGTTTCGTGGTAGGTTTAGACGGCGCAAGTGCAATGGCCTGCTCGTGTCGGTGCGTGGCGAATCAAACGGGATCAATTCGCCTCTCGCGTTATATTCATCCAATCCGTGCAGTTTGTATTGCTACGGGTTTCAGCGAATAACGCGATATCAACTCGGCCATGCTCTGAAGCTGTTGTGCAGTACTGCAACGGTACAGAATGTGGTCGTGCAGTACTTTTCTTTCAATTTATGCTCCATGTAGAGAATGTAAGCATATGGGCCGTCCAAAGTCACAGTTTGGAGAAAAAAATCAATTTGACCGCTGAAAAATTCAAAGTCAAAATTAAATTGCTTATTGATGTCCCCTTTTAGCAAAACAAACAAATAACTAAGAGAAGAGGATGAATAAAAAGTAAACAATCAGCAAGAGTGCACTTTCAGTCGGCCATTGAATCTAAACGAAAATCTTCTGTGAAAGGTTTCGTGGGTAAGTACAGAATAAGAACTGATAGCCTTGAGTGAATGAGGCCAAAGAACCCTGGAGGGGGGAGGACAATGAAAGTTTTAATGAAGTAATAGGGATATAATGTGCTGTATATTAAAAATGCTTCTCCAACTAGCCCTCCTCCTCTTTCAGGCGTTTTGCAAAATTTTCAAATTGCCAATTGACGAATCCTGTTAGCAACGATGGATCCTAAATGCTGCTCCCCCGTAAAGTCTGGTGGTACTAAAGCAGATTTTGACAGTAAGGCCAAGGCCTGAACGATGATCCATCTCCTTTGAGACGCGCCACGCATTCTACTTCTCTTTGGCATCGCAGTGGCATTTCAAATGCGATCTGGCCTTTAACCAAGGAGGAGTGTCATAGTCAAGGCTTATGTTTTTACCTCTCACCATCAAACGAGTCGGATAACAGTAAGGCGACTCAGGACTGAAGAGTTTCGCGTCCCGAGGGGGTGAGGGAGTAGTGCGAACGCTTGGTCGACACCAGACCAGAAAAAAAGAGACTGGTCTCAAAAGAGACTGGTCGACACCAGAAGTACGGTAGTAGCAGTATCCGCCCTTCCAACTCCTTGGTCTCTCCGAGTATGATATATTATGCTTTCAGTTCTTTTTCTCTAGGGATTTCGTAGCGTTTGTCAATCTGTTTGCCGATGATACCCAGCCATTACCGATGAACTGGCAGGCCAGTGGAAGAAATCCGGTATGTTGGTCTCGCCGCAGTACTGCTTTTTTGCCTACAGGAAGTACAGTTACCCTTGTTGCAGACAATTTTCATTGATCATGCTGCTCGTCGAACTACACTGATCGATCCTCGCCTTCCTGCTCCAACTGTCGACCGAAAAAGAGGGCCGGAGCGCTCCACCAGCACGGCGGCAAAACGTGAGTCTCTCAGCCCAATTATTAAACAGCAGTGATTTTTTTAGTGTAATTTTTGGATTATTCATAGAAATAATATGCTTTTCACTCAAAAACGGAAACGGTTATCCGACTAGATACGCAATTCGCAGACACATTCAGCGCTATACAGTGAGCCAAGCAATGCGGCGGAGACATATAAACACCGTGGCTTACTGTTGATGCCCCTCATCCTATGCCAATCACATATAAAGGAGGCTACCCCAAAAGGATGAATGACCACTGCTTGTAAATGAATACTCGCCCATCTTGTTGACGGCGGAATGGGTCCTTCCGTCCGCGAGCAATCGAGGACGGACTAGTGATTCAAAAGATATAAGTGCTGGTGATGGTTATCGCAAAAGTGCCCCTCAAGCACATCCCATCGTCTCTACGATTCTGAAGGATGAACCGAGCGCATGGCATACCCTTACAGATCCACTGATCACAATATCTTTCACGTTGCATATATTTCAACTTCCACATCTGTAACAAATAAAACGATTTTAGCTGGACAAAAACGGGAACTTGTTGGATTTGGCGAGCCGTACGGCAGAGATAGCGCTACTCGTCGAGGAGAGATTGCCCGAATTAGCGCCAAAGATCAGGAAAAAACTGCGATTGATCGAGCGACTTGGAGCTGTTGCGTTAGCCAGACTAGCTAATGACGTCGACTTGATAACGGCTATCAGGTAAGTTCCGTAGCAGTGATGTGCGTAGCCGTGTTGTCCTCGGACGTGAAATGGGCGTGGTCAGCCACATTAGTAGACATTGACCTACAGTTGTAGCTCCCGTCTTGTCCCTGCCAGTCTCGGCAATCTGGCGTTGTTTCAGAAGTGTATTTCCCCGAAGTCTCAGCCACCTTAACAATCCCCAGTAATGAGTAGTAGTACCATAGCCTGGACTTCACCTTTATGCGTTGCATATTTGCAGTATTCTCGACTCTGATGATCCAGCAGTGTCGAGTGAGTTCGAGGAAAAGCTCAATCACTTTTACGCTTCACTGCATCGTAGCGGTTACGGTAAAGGACCTCAGAAAGTGAAGTGAGTCTGGCGATGTCACCGACTATGAGTTAAGAAAAAAATAGAGGAAACTGTCGAAAAAAGCTCTAAATAAGGCTCCGTCCGGAGGGCAAAGAAACAGAAAGAAGAGCACAGACGAGAGCAACGCAGTGCAAACAAACGCGAAAGGTTAGTATGAATCGACCTAGTCCCAGTAGGGGACTTCACCTAGCGCAACATTGAGTCATAAAGCAGCTTGGCAACTGTAAACGCTATACAAGGTGTTAGGATTTGTACTACCTTGGCTCAACGAATTCCAGTGCCTCGGACACGGCGTGCGTGGAGCTTTTCCAAGGAGAGGTACCCTCTATAACGCCCTATTGAGCAACAACTTTACGTCCCAAACGCCTTCCTTGCCCGCCCGCCCACAAACGGACGACCGTTTCTGACGCTCGTATTCATTCATTTGCTGAGCAAATTATAAAGCAAAGGGATTGGTATGAAGCGGCACGGTGTATCTTACCTTGCTAGCAGTGATTGGCAAGATGCGTACGGGAAACTCGTCCGAAATCGATTTACAAGTCACTGAGAACGGAGGCTTTTTCTTCGCCGGATTTTGACCGTTTCACTCCGTTCTTTCGCCATTTCCCCACTATACAGCGCCCTACTAGCATTTTAGGCTAAGTAGGAAACCATCGTGCCAACTGCCTTTAATGCCCCTAGATTACAACTTTTTGACGTGATGCGAAACTTAAGGTAAGCATAGTTTGAGCCGCAGCATGGATCTCCTTAGTATTACGCGACCTACACTATATAGCTTCTTCACGTGACCACTATACGCAGCTTCTTCCACGCTAAGCCTAATCAGTGCACCACTGAGGAAGCTGAAAACCGAAAAGGAATAAAGCGCATTGCGAAATACCTACAAAAGTAAGTAGATTAGGGAGAAATGAAAAGCGCAAAAGGGCATGGACGTGACTCAGGACTGGATTTCTCGAATCTCACTCTACCCTCACGCCTTTCCATCTTGCTAGGATCCTGCTAGGATAGCAGACCGCATGGGAAACAGCAAGCATTAGGCACTCCGCTGATGTTCGAAGAGCGCGCGATAGCGCCACGGCGACGCGTGCATGCGATGGCTCAAACGGTATTGGAGAACGATCCGAGCTGATTGCTGTGTGGTGCCGAAGAAACAGCATTTATTATCAATACCTAGGCAAAGAATACTGTACGATTCTAGAATAGATTCAATGAGTAGTTGCGATAACTAAATGCATAGTCCACGTAGATCGCGTGGGCGGAGCGAGGCCTGTTGTCCCATCGCCTTCATTTGTGCGCCCTTATATTTCACTACGGTAAGGGGGTGGAACCTCGCTAATGAGGATGGCGAAATGGTGAGCCTTACTGCGTCCATGCGATCAGCGTCTGCTGTATTTTTTTAGAGCAGCCAGCGCTCGCTCTTCGTTCTGTCAGGATCGTAGAGGCTTTTGAAACACCTTCAACTCTATGAAGTGATTTGTTATACCGTAGCTTTGGAAACAAAAATGCCTTCAAAGTACTGTAATCTACTGCGTTCTCTTTTATATCTATTTGAAAGCAAACTTTACAGTAGAAATGAGTGAAATCTCATAATCATAGTGCCTCCCTCACTGGTGCGCCCTTCCTTCTTACCGTGCTTGAAGGAGGGACGCATCAGTGATCTCCACCTCTCCAATTTCAGCGGAACGCATCTTTCATGAAAAAAATCACCAAAGCAGTGAAAAATTAATAATAGTAGTAAAAATCAGTAGCAACTAAGAGGATTGAGATTTGTCTACTCTTCGAGGGGAAACATTCCAACTTTTCATCCTTTCAGATTTCGATTCAGCCGTTCAAATCTCCTCCAGGATGCGTTCGACCAAATCCTAGCGGCGGATCCGGTCACGCTTCGCGTTCGACCAAATCCTAGCGGCGGATCCGGTCACGCTTCGACGAGCGAGGCTTTCGATAGCGTTCGACGACGAAGAGGGGTGAGTGAGACTGGGATTTCTCGTGACGCATTCAGATGAGTTACGGTAGCGTCGGATATCACGAAGAGGGGAACATCTGCTAACTCTAAACTTGCAATTAGATGCTAGCCTCTTTACAGTTTCTCAGTGTGATAAAATACCAATCCGGCGACTTACGGTGCTAATGACTTCAATTGTCATTAGCAGTGGTCCCATAGTGTTGGATGTTAAAGGGCAGCGTCCCAATTAAGATTCGATACTTCATGCAATCCGTCACTTTTCTATTTTAACTTTCTAGAAATTTCTGCTCCTTTCGTGATCAGAAATCAATTAAATCGTGCATGGGACTCTGTCGTCTGACGTGTACAATTTTTTTGGGAATTTTTTCCAGTTCCCATCCGGATTCAAGTGTTTCCTCTTTCAGCTTGGATTATGGTGGCCCGTCACGCGAACTGTTCTATCTGCTTTCACGGGAGCTGTTTCATCCGTATTACGGCCTATTCGAATATTCAGCACCCGACCAGTACACCGTACAGATCAGCCCGCATTCGAATCTTAGTACAGCACGAACACTGCAATGTGAGGTCTTTGGCGTCAGGAGCCGATTATACTGCTTGAAGCTGCTGAACGAAAGGAAAGCTTGTATTTGGCCGTGTTTTCGAGGGGGTCTGTTATCGAAGCGGAAGGTATGAAATACTGGGGACACATAGCTATGTCGATGTATCTGACGGTAGTTCTGACCACCTCCTCACTCAGTTCCATCCCCCCCACCGTCCACTTCAGAGTTCTCTCCGAGACCTGCAGGAAAGGAACAGTAAAGGGGTGAATGAAGCTGAGCTTTCGCTATAAAGTGGGTAGTGCTTGAGAAGTTTCGCGTAGGCACATTCTTCTTCCCTCCATTAGCTCTGAGCCATTAGATAGAGTCTAGCCTATACGCTGCATTCTATCCCGCGAACCATAACGTTGCGCCTCTATGGAGTGCCAGGATAATCGGTTTGATGCTTACCCACATTTGCCTTCAAGCGCAATAGTTAAACACCGCTGAAACGTCAAGGAAAGAATAAGCTGTGTGGGAAGGACATCGGAGGGTTGTCCAGGAGGTGGAGATAGTGATGAGTGAGCTTAGTTTGATGATTGCAGTTTCTTTTGAATGCGACGTCTTAGCAAGATAAATGAAGAATAAACGACTTATGCTTCTCGCCCCCTCAACCGCTGATTTTTTAAGCCAAAGCCACATGTCCGTACATGCAAGCTCAGCAGGCGGGGGGAGGTGGGGGGGGGGGCTTGGAAGCGCTTACATTTTATCTTGAGACAGAGAACGTGCAACTTCTGGTGTCTTTGCCTCTCAGAGAAATGCTAGTTGTTGACTCTTTTCTCCGGTTTTTCCCATGTCCTGTTTTCATGTTATGGCTCAACACCTCCCCCTGCCTCGACGGCTGTGTTTCGACGACAAACTACAGAATTTTCTGAAAAACTGGAAAAAAAGTGGTAGAAAAGTAGAAGAGATGGGAAAGCATAGGACGATAGTTGGTAGGTTAAGAGGGGGCATATCTGAGCAGAAAATCCTGCGGAGGGCTGGAGTAGATTACTGCAAACATTTTTTCGTCCACCCCAATTGCACAGTTCGGCGACCTCTTCAGCGCGAACGCAAATCCACCCAGCTTTCCCAAACTAACTATCACTAAAATCAGTCGGGGTATTTCAGCGCGATATGGGCTCTGGCGCAACTCCAGCACCTTTCCAGTCTGCACAAAACGCTAGAAGCCGCAACGATCGATGGGAACCTGATGTCGCCGCGCCAAAATCCAGGCCGTGCTGACACGCCTCAGCTGACTTCTGTGACAACAAGTATACTTCTGTCCAACCGGCTTTCCTCAAGAAATTTGGAACGAAGGAGTTCGGGCTTGATTAAAAGTCTTTTTGGCAAGCAAGTACGGCCCTCTAGACGATCCAAGGCCGAAGTAGTGCCAAACGTAACCCTCCTGGACGATTCAAGGCCAGTTAGGACCGACAAGGCATGACGTTGTCTTCCGTCTGGGGTCTCAACAACACCGTGCCCTGTGTTACTACTCTTGGCCCTGCTCCAGCACGCATTATCTGTGGCAACCTAGAGATCCCATCCCAGCTCTTATACCAGAAGAAAGTGACGTTCGCTTTCGCTGTTGAGCCAGATTTTACGTTGAAAATCTGGCTCAACGGCGAAATATCGCGCTGAATTTGGAACGAACGCTGAAGTTAGGGACCATCTCGATGTTAGGAGACTTAAGCCTCAGACAAGACAAAACCCGCTCTCATAATTGAGTGAGGAAATGAACATTCTTGAAAACCTGAATATCAGCCCGAGACCCTATTTGCGGAGAACTGACGTTCTGTTAAGAATAGTAAGGTCTTACCAGTGGTTTTTTGAAAAAGTTCTTGTTTCAGGATGGAGCTAGCCGGGAGAGTTCTCGGTTTGGCTCTGCTTCATCGATGTCTTATTGATACATTCTTCACAAGAACGTTCTATAAGATGCTTCTTGAGCAGTGAGTTTTATCCTTTTACTTCACCTGTCTACCCTCTATCTAGGTTTTCTTCTTTTTTTCTTTTCTGCTTACTGCTTTTAAAAACTTGATTTATAGAATGAAATCTTTGCATTCCAGGCCAGTTACCGTACTCGATCTGCAGGACGTCGACCAGGAATTCTTTCGCAGTATGATGTGGATACGCGAAAATCCTATTGATAAATCTCTTGGAATGACTTTCGTCGTCACCGAGGAAGAGAACGGCCAGGTACGCCCAACGTTTTAATGGGTCACTCTATTGGTCGCCCCGGGGTTCGGTAAAGCACTTCAGTGGCGTTGAAAGCATTCCTAGACAATTCTTTGAGCGTGATGCAGGGATCAGTTTATTTGGCAGGGGTGAAGCTCTGCTGTACTCATCCAGAGAAATCTTACAGGCTTTTCCGTGCATGCCCTATCCAAACCAGTTCTTCCTTCAGTTTCTTAGAAGAAAAATGATGTCACGGAGACGATAATATTTCTTGGAGGCTCAGTTGGGGGTTTCTCGTTCCTAACAGCAAGGAATACTAGTCGCCAGGAGTCGGGTTTGGCGCAGCGCCAGCCCGTTCTCCACCAATTATGGAAAATGGCCAAGCGGCCTACAATCGGTTCAAAACAGGCTGGCTTCGCGCCAAACCCGGCCCGTGACACGCCCACCATAGAAAAGGACTGAACAGTTCTCGGTATTCGATCGGATTGTTAACTGAACGTAATGCTGAAAAAAAATCGCTGAATCTAGGGGCACATATGTAGTCCACGCAGCCTACTAAGAAGTCTCTTCTTCAAGGACTGCCCGTAACTTGGAATGAATACCTGGTGCGTTTTCCTAAATCGGGGGAAGATTCTCTCCCCCGCATGTCCCAAGCCCTATTTTTAGACCATTGCGAACAAACAATTTAGCGGTGGTTCTTATATTCCTTTAGTCGATGTCAGAGTTTCAGGTAATTGAGAAGGAACTTCTGCCGAACGGTGCCGATCTTGATGTGTCCGATCACAACAAGGAGGAGTTCATCTCGTTGATGGTGAAATGGAGGGTTGAACGTGGCATTCAGCGTCAGTCACGGGCTCTTCTGAGAGGGCTGCATCAGGTTAGTTGCACTTGATAGCACCAATATTTTCATTTCATCTGATCATTTTATACTTCGGACCTCTTCGCTTTCCTAGACTAAACGATCAGCAGGCCGGAAAACCTTATGTGGAAATATCTGGCAAAATTAACCGGCATTCGCTGAATTTCAGATTATTGATCGAGATTTTCTGCGAGTATTCACCGTCGATCAGGTTGAGTTGGTCCTATCAGGTTCAAGGGAAATCGATCTGGAAGACTGGAGGAAGAATACGGAGTATAGGGTGAGGGCCAGATGTTTATGTTTATTTAGCTCTGAAATAAGACTCTGCGGCGAGCGAACTCCTATATTCCGCGGCATTCGGATGGGCGGAGACTTCTAACAATTGTGCCATATTCAATGGTTGGATCTTCTCTCCTGCAGGTTCAAGAGTAGCCGAATAAAAGGAATTCGCATTTGTTAGGACCTCCGCTTATCCGACGCGCCTCTAATCTAAAAAAAGCCCTATAAGTTAATTACGGGTTTTCAGACGCTGCTCGGCTTGGAGGGGCACTCTGTACCTTCGCTAGTTTCCTCTGCTAGATCTTGTTTACGAACAGGTCTTTCTTTGGTGAAACCTGTGAACTCTTGTCAGCTGCAAAGTGGTAAAGTGAGCAAGTTGAGTGACAGGAGTTCACAGGTCTTTACAAGATGGCCTGCACGAGCTTTGCTGATTACCATTAAAACGAAATCGAAGAAAAACGGAAAATAAATCGCGCACCAGCTCCGCGGACACCATTTTTGAGCAGGACACGTCCTGCTGTTGGGGGAAACTTTGGCGAAATACGATCTCGCGCTTCTAAAAGTTCTTGCTCTGTGACCACCTTTCTCGTCCCATTCTGCTCGCATCTCCAGGCTTCTCCTGCAAGCTCATATTTTTTATAATTACCATAAAATGTTTATAGGGTGGCCTATTTTGATCAGCACGGTGCGTCATTCGAATGGTTTGGATCGTGTTGCCTTCCAATGGACCAATTGCCGATCGGCTTGAAGCTGTGCAGGTGAGGTTGAAACAACTCGTCCGATTGATGGGCGACTTGGCGAGGCTCATAGATAGTGAGCGCTCTCCGATAAAACACGGAGGTATTTAAAGGTATATTGAGCAGTAATCAGATGGGTGGAGAATTGTACGGAGGCTCGTAACCACTGCGCCTAATTAATTACCGCAGCATTCCTCATTAGTGTGCTAGACAGAGGGATGCAGTAATGAATGAAGTGCAGTGGTTATGGGTCTCCGCCCACCTGATTATCGAGAAAAGCAGTTTCGCGGGATCAGCTAGAGAGCGGAATAGTTAAAGGCAAAAAGAGGACTACAACTCAATTTTTGTTCTTTTCACTAATAGTAATATTCAGTTCGTTACCGGCACGTCAAGTATTCCATTCGAAGGATTCGCGATGTTACGTGGAAGTAACGGACCAAAACGATTCACTATAGAAAAATGGGGTGAAGAATCAGCCTTACCAAGGTAAGATGCCTATTGCATACGATGCTGCCCTCTTGGTAATCTTCCGAATTCAGCAAGAACTTCCCAATTAAGTGCTGATTTACTGATTTTCCATCTCTTCTGTTTCAGGGCACATACGTGTTTCAATCGCCTTGATTTGCCATCGTATCCGACGAGGCACATATTGAAGGCCAAATTACATACTGCCATCACTGAAGGAATTAGTTATGCAATTGAATGAATAAATATTTCACTAATCGTCTCTCATCGTCTCTTCATTTACTTATTTGTACTTAATTCCTAACTTTGATGCGGAGGTGATCTAGTGGCAAGTGGCGCGCTTACCGCTCGCGCGGTTGGGTCCAAGTTCCGGGTTGACTCCCGTCCAGACCAGTCTAGCTTACTACCCCCCGGAAACAGTAAATTGGTACCAGATTCGTCTGGGAGGAAAAGACACTGACTTGTACATCGGCTGGCCCCCGCAAGTCATTGTATAGGCCACATCGCATTCAATAAGCCACTACGATTCTGAATGGAAGTAGAATGCGTGCCGCATCTCACAAAGGGATTGATCAACGGCGAAGACTTCATCCTTACCTTTCACTATCAATTCCGAACTTCAAAAGTTATAAATGTCCCGCCGAAAAGTGTATAATCTGCTAGCATGACTGGCACCGCGAATCGAAATACATAGGCGGGCACAATTTAAGAGAGCTGGTTGATAACTGACAGCCAGGCGTTCTGGATTTTGTGCATGTTTTTCAAGCAGCTCTGAATTCGTAGTGTTCGCTATTGGCACCGTAGGCGCATCCACCCATTCCACTTATATAACCCTGCTGCTGAAAGCGGAAGCTTTTTTCAAGTACAGTTTGGTTCATACATTCATCTAGTTATTAAGTTATTATTATTATTATTATTATTATTATTATTATTATTATTATTATTATTATTATTATTATTATTATTATTATTATTATTATTATTATTATTTGTTGTTACTGGCACTATTGTTGTTATTGGCGCCGATGATTCGGATTATTTCGGCGCAGGCGCCTGTGACTTCGTGTTGAGTAGGTCTAACTACCCTAGGACCAATTTTTAGCTAATTCCGTTCAAGGAGAAAAAAGCCGGTCAAAAACTGGCCAGATGATTGGGGCAGTAAAGGGCAATAGTGCCTTGTTTATAATACATCATTCGTTATTAGTTACTTGCATTAGTAGTATACTTATTACGCTGTGAGGGTAAGAGCGGCCGCGGTGGTTTAATGGATAGGGCAATCGCTGGGAAAGGGAGAGGTGCAGGTACGAGTTCCGCCCCTGGTCGAGGCTTTTTTCCATGATTTAGAATTCTCGTAATAACGTTCAGAAGGCAGATTACCGCGACCAACAGTTATCATATTGAACCAACCCGGGTTACTTATTTATACATATGTACTACTAATTACAGGCATAGAATGTACACATAAAATCACAGCACACAGAACAAGAGGAAAACATGAGAAATTGCGGTATAAATAGCATTTATTGGGCCGTTGTAGTCACGGCACGATACCGTATAGTAATGATAAGAGTATGAGGCCATCGTCGTTGCCCGACTGATGAGGAGTTCGTTGATGACGAGACGGTCGATCGACGGTCTGTTCGGGAGAAATTCCTGAAAAATGACGTAACAATCTGTTACACTGCATTTGGTTAACCTTCAAGTACCCTGGATGTGTTTAGTAAGCTGCAGGCCATGAGACTGCTTTCTGTTGTTGACTATAACACAAGGTACGGCTTCAATTTTAGGATGCGCTACCTAGGTACGTACCTCCATACAGTCTTGTTCGCTGCGGATGCTTGGGCGTGTCAGGGGACTGAATTTGTCGCGGCGCTAAACTATACTCCACCAACTGTTAAGTGAAAGTGGTGGAAAACGACCGGTACGAACGATATGAAGCAGCGTTGGCGCTTGGCGAGAGGGAAAAAGCGGATAGGCGCTGCGCCGATCCCATCGCTAGACTGTAGGGCCTAGAGAGTACAGTGGCAAGGAACGGCAAGTATAGTGGCGAATGTGCCATGCTTGGGGATCAAGTGACGAAAAGGTTCTGTCCAACTGATAAATCCATTTTTCCGGTGTTGTAAATTTAATTACAAGAACAGTGTTGCCTAGCCCGCGCAAGTTACTGTACAGGTCACTACAATTCTTCATGGCAGTAGCCGTTTTCGTCTCGCCTTCTTCTACCCCTTGGCTGGGTGACCCTTCTGGCATTTAATTACTTTTGTCATAACTCAATAATGTCGCCCACCTCGACGAGTCGGCTGGCTGTCTATGCTTCCAATCAGGAGCATGAGTATTTGCACCTAAACTAACCATTTTGGCGAATCCTGCTGTATTTTGACGAACAAAAAACTCAAAAAATACTGCAAATTGGAAGTAAATGGTATAAGAACCGAATGAGTTGTAGGTTGAAAACAAAAATGGAATTATTTACATTTGATCCCATGACATTGAAAGGAAGAGAGAAGGGAAGTGGCGATTTACTTGCGCAGACATTAGATGGCGATTTAGTTTAGGTCAGAGACTGCACCATAGCATGTGATGTGAGAGAGCGACAGGCAGGCACAAGGGGGGGGGGGCTTCAAGTCCTTAGGAACGGGGGAGGTACGATATTCTTGCGGTGTTGAACCTTCCGCCGTGCTGCTATAGTCTTCGCCAGAACCCTCGCACCCCCTGCACCCCCACTACCGCCGACTAGACGCGCCCACGACTGTTCAGCTGGGAAGAATAGGGATACTGAAAATATATAAGAAAAGGGAGGGAAAAAGAATGATTTTTCGCTGGAGCCTTCGGAAAATGACAAGCGACATTCAGGGGTCAATAGCAGGGCCTGGCAGGAGCGTCGTGCCAGAGGAGGAAAGACTTGGGGGGGGACATGAATTTCTTGCACAAGATGGTTCCCGACAGCGACGGAATTTGACGCTGACACTTCCAATGCCCTCTCTGACTCTCCTAAGTGGAACCGGCAACTGTTCTCAAATACGCAATTAACATTGCACGCTCCGCGAGCTAATTAGTCAAACCCTCTCCTCAAACGCCGTAATAAGGAATGAAACTGAACTGCAATTGCTAAATAAATTGAGGCGCAATTTGGCGGGGGAAATTTTGCACTTTCGCTAATCCATAGTGTTCATTTATTTTATACAAAGAAATTGCCAATGGGTCTCAAGCAAAGCTCTGAGCTAGTATTACTTCGTGCTTCACAAGATTTCACAGAGAACCCCAACTGCTTAGCTCGCTCAACGTCGAAGAAAGCAGTGAAAAGTGCTCATGCCCCCTCCCTAGCCAAACATCGGCTCTACATTGACTGGTGAGGAAAAATTAATTGAAATGTGTGCAGAGATCTCAATGAAACCTTACCGCGCTTAAAAGCGTTGCAAGCACTATCATCACGCATTCAAACCTCTTGATTCGAAGACGATGGCCCAGTTGGCAGGAATTTTTCTTATGGGCTGCTTTGTGAAACGAATGTTCCAGTTTTACGACGAGTGCTCACAGCTGGCAGGAGATTGTACTCTGACGTTGAGCTGAATATAAAGTGCTTCAGATAACCATCTGCAGATTGTCGTGTTATTTTTCTTCGAGGAAAAATCGGTCAAAATACGGATCAGATCTTGCTTCTTACTAACAATGAATCGTGGTAGCGGGTTTTTTCCGCGCAGAGAGTGGAACCCTGGGCCCCAAGGGCGATGATTCAGTTGAAATATTGACCGTTTGGGAAACAAATCTACCTAACATTCTCATCAGGCACGTAAAAACTAACATAAGATACGGATCAGATCGTGAAGCGGATCGGTGAGATATGGAAAGAGCGCTTTATGAAGACATCCCGAGAAGAAATAGTCAGATCGTCTGTTCCAGCCGTGGACTGGAACAAATAAGGACATTGAGAGTTAATTAATAGAGTTTTTACCGCTGACTGGTCCCTTTTCAGACTGTGCTCTGCGCTCTACTTCCACTATGGTCGTAGTGGCCGTTAAATGCGATTTGGCCCACAGAATGAGCTCTGAGGAACAGCCGACGTACAGTTCAATGTTTTTATCTTTTCATACGATTCTGGCACTAACCCTTCGTTTCCGCCGCTCACATCGCGCTCCGCTAAAGGGTAAAATCTCGGTTTAGCTGCCGTTCGAGCTGAGCCCCTCATCCCTCGATTATTTGTTCCTGGACTACTCTTGGAAGGATAAAAGCACCGGCTTCAACATC
>MU930958.1:663-14826 GCA_036418165.1 Cooperia oncophora
GCGCGGCCTCTGAGGGATATTGCAGAAGCACCACAGTTGCTCTTGAGTTCTAGCCCTCGTCATCATCTTCGGTTCTTATTTTGCAGCACCTAAAATGTTATCCGCATAAAGAAATTGCGTTGTACTTGTATTCCAAAGCGCAATTACAGGACTTGGCAAAAAGCCAAGAGAGCTGCACGCGACCGCGCCGCGCGGATGGTGTTAGCATAAACGTGAGGGCGGTGTAGCAAGGAATTACGACTTTCCCACGGCCGACCCCGTGCAGTTTTGGGCGGGGGGACCACGACACATCGACAGCTGGGGGCTGATAGTCTCATACACCCTCAATGTGTTTGAGCGTACCATGTGTCTTTAACACATTCCGGACCGCCGTTGTGCGAGAATCCCCGCATCATTTCGTTACTTTTCAAATCGGTAATCAGTAATTTTATCTGCTTCTTCCACAGTCCTATAGGATATGTATATTCTAGGCCTAAAAAATGTGTTCTGCTGACTTCGAAGCATAAACAAATTGCCAAATAGGCCAAAGGAAACGCCGCAGGGAGATAAATGTTCAGGACCGCGTGACACACCATGTGTGTCACGCGGTCCGGAACGTGCTAAGCTTCGAAAGCTTCACGAAGTCAGGACTCTTTTTCAACTCCCTACAGCTCCTAGAAAATATGTTCTCATCTTTTCGGGTTTCTCAATATGAAGCTTGTAAGCTCTGCAATTCTGTATTTGTATTCTACCTACAAGGTTTACATTTATAGCAGGCGCTTTCTGCGTGCAGTTCGGTGGTTGCTTCTCCACTTACAACTCCACGGGTAACTCCAATTCCGACCTCAATGCTTACTGGCGGAGCACCGGTTAGGGCAGTTATTCCTTCCGGTGCAGCAGGGGATGATGAATGTAATACACTTTTCAACGCCATTGCGAGTAATGGAAACAGTAACGATGGAATCTGTAAGCTTTTATTTCTTGACGACTTGTTCTTTGTCTCAACAGTTTTCGTTGTAGTATCAACACACTTTCTACAATATTTGAACGACTCGAATTCACGCTCTCCAAGTTCTAATGGCAACTCACTGCATGCTCCGTTCAACGTTATAGCAAATGTCCCGGCCAGACCTGACAGTGTTGCCAGCAAGTTGGTTCATGTTCAATAGATTTCTGTTTTCATATTTTACAAATATAATACTATACCTTTTAGTAGTTCAAATTCACTGACGGGAGTGCTGTCTCTCTCTGCTCCACCCACAAACGCCTTGACTGTGTCACAAACACCCACTGCTACGTCTCCTACTGTGGATTCAACTACAATCGAAGTGGCGGTGCGTCATTAGGTGAAATTGTCTATTTTCATCACTATTTCTGAAAATTTTATCTTGGATCTTACTTGATTTTTTACGTTGTTCAGTCCCCAAAAATCAATGCCTACCAAGGGGGAACCACCCAGGCACCATTAATAACGTTGAACATATGTACTTACAATAACGTTGAATGAAAAGCAAGATAAAGTAAAGTGAAGAATACGTCAGAAACCGTATTCAAGCCAACCATAACTGAGAAACATCAGCCAAATCATTATGAGGCACCCAACGCCCAATGGTAGGATGGTCCCGAAAGATGTGCGATAAGATGTTAAGTGACCTCTAGCGCTCGGATGCTCAGAGGTGGTGTTAAAGGCAGCCCCCCCCCCGCTCAAGTAATTCGTGGTCGTCCTTCCTTGTGCAAGTGGTCCAGCCTCCAGGCTAAGAGACTATCCCACTCTCGCTACTTCAGAGTGAAGACTGAAAGTTCTAGTTTTAGCGCCCGTCCAGTTGGACCGCCACTTCCTTGCCCTCTGACGGAGGGCCGCTTAGTTGTTCTTTGTTGGGGTGGCGGGCATTAATCGGATTCGCCCTTCTTTGCTGACCGCGCTCGCGCCCAGAAGTGACTCTGCTCTTATTTACTGCATTTTATTTATTAGTCAACTGCAACCCTCTCGCAGGGTAAAAGGCGTAAATCACGAGCATTGCAATTCCCTTGGTGCAAAAGCTCGCTAAAAGAAGCACGCCAGTGACCCTAAATTCTTACGCCAGTGTTTTTGAAACTTTTATCAAGAGTTTTTCGTCTGCATTTTCGATGTTTTTCATATTCTTTCTTTGCATTGGATGATATCCATTACTGGGAGATGCGAAAAAGCATTTGTGAGCCAGGGGTTGCACAGAGACCGCAGGGCGGTGTGACTGTCAGGGAGCGATTTTGTTTATGGTGTTCTTGAGGACTCTTCTTGCTTTTTTCTTTTTTTGGGGAATTACTTATCAGCTACTGTTTCATAACTGAACAGCAACTATCCATGACACTTTATCGCTGGACTCCTTTAAATGAGCGAAATGGGACAAGGGTCGCAGGCCGCGCCCACCGTAACTGGATGAGGTATTTCCTAGTACCAAAATCTGGCTCTAGACGGATCACAGTTAAGGAGAAGTGGGTGAGTGGTACCCCAACAATCGTGGCATAGACTGGCAAATTGTTCCAACGTTTCCAAAGACGCTTTCAGCCCACCGCTCCTACTATTCATATGAAGCGAAGTGAGAATCAAAAAAATTCTATTACTTGAGCCTAAAAAAGATCATCGCTTGTTGTTGTTGTCTGTGCTCAGATAATTGAGTGTTTGTGCTCGTGGTTTCAGATACTTAAAGTAAAAGTTTCAGGTTCGTGATTCGCTGCCAGACTCGACCACTGCAGATTCGCCACGGGTCATTCGAGGAAGTGGATTCTTGTCAGGATCCGCTTCGTCGGCGAGTCCTTCAAGTTCAAATGGCAGCAATATTTCTAGCTCTTCTCTTCAGGGTGCGCTGATGTCCACTGATTTTCGTGTAGTCCAAAATGAGGTAAGGGTTAGCTTTTGTTTCATTGGGAGAACTGAAATAGTTGCGCTAACAGGGTTTAATAGTGCTACAGGTATCTTTATCAATCAAGACGCAGTATTCTTGCAAAAGCTCGCCGTAATTACCTTTCGGTGAATATAGGTGTGTGTTTCGTCACTTGCAAACTGAGAAACACTATAAAACGTAATCCGTGGAAGGTGCAAGTATTTTCCGCGCAGACTGCCGAACTGTCAACGAGTGTGTTTCTGCGGTATTGGCGTTCTTGAGGGGTATCTGACATGATGTCAGAAACGCTAGAGGTGCCGGCATACCGGAATCTAACACTTGAAACTTGTTCGGGTCTCTGTAGGCGACGATTCAGTTCGAAAGCTAAACTGAATGAATATTCCACCAAACACCCTCGTAAGGCACGTAAGAAGTAAGTAAAACGCATTCAGCTAAAATTGTCTGTTTTGTACGTACAAGTTTTCCTCATCCGCTCGGAGCTCGTTGTTTTCCTGCACATTCCGCAAAAGCGCAAGTTACATCCTCTTTCTCATTTACCCATCTAGGGGATGGTTGACGACACCATGAATTGTAATGAATCGTAAATAGCGAGAAGCAGGCGTGACCCAGATGTGTCGGTACACATATGAGGATTTCCTTTGGCTAAGACTGGCAGTACGATCGCATATACCCATTATGGTGAATGAAGGTTTCCTAGAAGCGTTTAAGTAGTTAATGGATAAAAGTTGGCTGGCGCTGACTGCCCCCACATCGTTGGGCATAATACAGCTTTACCTATCCTTTTTTTAAGAACTGATAACAATTACCTGTCATCCATCACCCTACACACTAGATCATGGTGATTAGTTAGTGCGAAAGCTTTACCTCAAATAGTGTGACAGCGGCAACGCCGCTTATCAGCTCCTATTTACTGTTCTCATTCACTGTTGGTGCCCCATCCCATCCTCTGTACGGCGCGCTCATACTTTGCGGCAACGTCCACCAGCGACCAATAGCGTCCACCAGTGTTCCGAGCGTCCGGCAGCGTCGGGGCTAGGAAAGTTTAGATGTCAGTCTAGCGTTTTCCAGCATCTGCAAGCGTCTGCAAACGCCACCACCGACAAGCAGCGTTTCGTGGGCTAAGAAAATGTAGAAATCGATCTAGCGTCTGCCAGCGATCAGCGGAGTCCGGGAATATTAAGTACGGGGCGTTGCATTATTAGCATTGCTCCCATTTCCTAGCAGTAACCTGGAAGACGAGGTTAATAAAAGTATCTCAAGCAGGGCACATCATTGACTGGAGATTTTGGTTGAGTCCGTACGACCCCTCCCCCTTAGTTCCTCCTCATCGAGCTGGGGAGGGGGGAATTGGAGAGAATAGCACATGTGAAACGGGAAAAACCGCGAGGAAAATAGGACACCGCCTCCTTCCACTACTTCTACCATTCTTTTAGGATTTTCCCAACTGCCTAATGTTTTCCCGGAATTTCCCGAAATTTTTCAAAATTTCCTCTCTCTTTTAATTTTGCTCTGAAGCGGTAGGAGAGAGGGGGTATATAAAACGTATGGATCAGGAAAAACCACGAAAAGTCAACAACCTCTGTCAGAACTCCCAGGACTAGAAAATACGCCCCCCCCCCTCTCCCACCTACCACATACGACCCCTTCCTGTTGGGGAATCCCAACGGTGATGTTCCCCGACTCAAAACTCGTGTTGCTAAACCAGCTTACTGTATGACTGATTGTGTGCCTTCACGGCGCGACACATTCATTTCACGCGCAATTTTTAAGAGTACGGTATACACCAGTAGAATTTATTGAGTATTCAACCCACAAATCGTATTTTTCAGGCGTTTTGTCTCGGTCCTCCTCTATCCTTCACGAGCGCGATAGTCTCGTGTTGGGCGTTATTGAATATTCTACAGTTTCGTGATCAACGGTCATCTGTCCTCTTGTTGTATTTTTTGTCTTCCTATTCTTTTTCTTCCAAATACTTCTCCATGTCTCGCCCTGTTGCTTAAAATTTAGCCACCTGTGTTATTCCAGTGTCTCCAAGTTTATCACACTAAGTTTTCCATTTTTTGTTTGTTTGTTTTCTTCATAGAAGCCTCATAATGAACGTGTTCAGAAACCATCTGCTTATTTGGTTATCTATAGTTAGAAATTGTACCCTAAGGAAATGATGTTAATGTACTACTGGTACAGCGTTATCTCATACTATTTTGCACAGAATATTTTGACAGAACACAGATCCCGGCATATTCCTTTTTGGTCCCTGTGTTCATCTGATGTGCATTGTTGAATGTTTGAAAAAAACCCAACACAAATGGTGGATATCCTCAGTGATTACATGTAGATTATTTTAATGTTAAACGTTTATTTTGATTTTTTTTTCCAATTTTTCGTCCTCCTCTATTCCCTTTGATTAATACTGTACGGTTGATTACTGTTTTTACACTTCGTGTTCATTTTTCCATAATTCTGCGTTTGTGATTCGATTTTTTATGTATGGGTCGGTTTATTTGTTAATAGTGCTATTCGAACCTCTTGCAGTTTTCTTATCTCGTTGACGAAAATGCCATTTTCATTATTCGGCAAAAATTTCCCTTTTCATCACCATCATCATCATCTTCGTTTATCTATCTTGTAGACGTTCCATGTAGAACCTCTTTGTGTAATAGTAAAGACGATTTTCTTGTAGGTTTTTTCTTTGTGAGGGCGAAATGCTCTATTTCATGAATCTAGCGCTTTTTTATACATTTGTGTTGTTGTGTACGCGTTCAACTGCATCCCATTATTAAATTCTCAGATATGAAATAGAGTAGTAGTAATAGTGAATGTAATACAAAGTCTGCCTTGAGGGTATTAGAAATTACACTGTAAATTAATAAATGAATTTTTATTTAAATGAATAGTATGTGCACAATCGACATGGTTACAACATAGATAAGACGAAAATGGTGTCATCCCGATGGATCAGGTTTGATCTGACGTGCCAAGCCGTACGGTGTCATTCCTTTCTGACTAGCGCACTTATTCGTTCCATACTGAAAAGAAGTGTTTCGGTGAAAAAAAGCAAGAAATTCCAATTTCATCTTCACCTTGGCTGTGTAAATTGGTGTCTACTCTGCAATTTGTGATGGTAACCAATGCGCGGACGTAATTAAGGCGCTAGGAGTGAAAATAGTCGGTTTAATCAGCGTTCATACTGCGGCGGTGTCCACCAGCGACCAATGGCGTCCACCGGCGTCAGCGACTAATAAAGTATAGCCGATCAATCCAGCGCCTACCAGCGACTAGCAGCGTTTCGAGGGCGAAGGCTAGCAAAGTACAGGTATTGATCTAGCGCCTGAGAGCGTCTACCAGCGACCATCAGCGTCCGGGAGTGGCAAGTATGGGCGGTAGGAGGTATTAGGTCATCCCATTCAAACTGGCCGCTACATATAGAGGAATGGCAGAAAAGCAAAGGGGATAGAGCAGCGGGCTACTATACCATTTGGAAGCTAGTACCTTAAGCTGTGTATCTGTGAAATTTGGCGAACCTACCCACAGAAGAAGTTCTCGAGAAATTGAAAAGAAGCCCGAGTGGTGAAAATCGGCGCCGGTTTTTCAAATCAGACGTCATAAGAGGAAAGTGCGCTGCTCAAATTTGACCTGCGCCGGACCATAGTTGTGTGTAAGGGTGTTCTCGAAACACATGGTGGAAGATCTCCTGGCCTTCAGGAGCCCCGTACAAGGAAGAAGGCCGACAAAAATCTTGTTGTTCGTGATGGTCCATCAGATCATTGACTCCTCGCCCACACAGAAACCAACGCGGTGGATGAAGTCAGCGCCTGAATATCTCGATCCAACACGAGCGCCACGACCACTGTCGCTTCTTCTCTCCCCGCGAGACTCGACATCCTGCTCGCAATTTTGCTACGCTGTAATGACGCATAAAATGACCGGGGTCACGGCTGCTCGCCGCCATCGGGTACCCATTTCATTATAGAAGCATACGAACGCAGTACCGGTTCCTATACCCTAGCAGTAAATTTTCTCATCCCGCCACAGCATCGAGTTTGTCACTCCAACTGTGAAAGCGCACTACCAGCGCTTAAATGAAATATGGGTTGTGCTCTCGCGACTGCAAGCTGAAACTCACATCGTTCATTTTGTATGAATGCAGATGAGAAGCCGCCCGAGTTCTACCATGAAGAGTTACGTGGCGCAAGTGGATGATCATCATAGCAAAGGATTCCCACACTGTGGCTTTCAGGCGGCTCTATACAGAGAATAAAATCGGCGCTGTCGGTGTATGTTGCCTGTTCCTCGGCATTCAGATCGACAAATGGATGTACCACACCACTACACAAGACAGGCCACCGTTGCTCGTCATAGTACCAGACCCCGAGTAACTGTATTGTAGGGCAGTGCTGGGACAAAACAATACTGAGACCTGGGTCTCATCGTGCCGCATCGCCCGTCATAAAGCCATGCGATTACAACGTTCTATTCACTCGAGAGTACTCTCCTACGGTAGACGCTACAATGTTTTGTCATTTGCCGAAATTGCCAACAACAGCAATTTACCAATACTTGTTGAAAAATCGAAGGTCGCGGTCTGCTGCTGGGGTGGACGCTGGCAGCTGGATTAATACCTATATTTCCCTAGTCTTCGAGACGCTGCTGATTGCTGGTGGACGCTAGCAGACGCTAGCACGACGATCGATTTCCTTGCTTTCCTACTCGCTGGCGCTGCCGGACGATTTGACGCTGGTGGACGCTATTGGTCGCTGGTAGATGTTTTCGCAAAGGATGAACACAGCTTTACCGAGATATGGAGAAGCGTCTGCGTAATAGAAGCATCTAAAAAGTGGAGATTCTACGGCCTAGAGGCGGCAGTCGACAATAAATTCGGAGGTAGTGTAGTCAAAGCAATTGTACCAAACCAAATGTTGGGGCCCCCGTCGTTGGGGCCCCAACGACGGGAGTCGCATTTGGCTGCTGGTCGCAGGAGTGAGGGGCAGGGGGTTGTATTCGGCTTTGAGTAAAATGTTTTCGATTCTTCAATTTTCTCAATATTCCCGTTCGATATGTGCTGTATAATTAATGGTGGATAGGGGAAAGGGAGGAGGGCAGGGGTTCGTAGCAGAGGGAGAAATGTTGAAGGTGGCCGTAGTTTGCAAAAAAAAATTTCTCGGCGGGAAGTGTGCCCTGAGTGTAGTAGTAACTCACACGAGAACGGTCGAGGGAACCACTGTCGACAGCAGTTCTGTCCTGGTGAACCAAGTCTTTACTCATCTATACAGGGTCCGATATATGGTAGCGGACTTTGCCTGGGAACGAAAGCACTGATTTGTTTATAAGTTGGTTTCCGAAATTCATTGCATGCGCCGAATCGCCAATCTCCAAAATGCAGTGGCGATCAAGAGTATAAGTAGAATTCGTGGCACATGCCAAGCAAGGGTTGCAAGCTGAGAGACTGCCTTTAGTTGCAAATATTGCGGGATGCAACGATTATCCTATCTTCTGAAGTATAAGGCGCACCCATGTATAGCACACACTTTCGCTCCGCACGCCGCCAATGTTTCTTCCTCACTTGCTTGCGCGTGCATTTTCTTTGTTCTTATCCGTATTAATTATCTAAATTCGATAAGAAGTGTTTGAGAACCAGTTGGAAGTTTAAAGTATGGGGAAAAAGCAGGGAATTTGTCGAAGCTCTGATTCTCTATATGTTTTCGCATACGTTGTCGGCGAAGCGGATTCTGCTAAATGTGCTCCAAATCGAGAGAAAATAGGGTAACTGCAGAAGAAGGCAAAGCGTAAAACTCTACAAAACGTTCACTAGGGATGAATTTCGCTGCAGGTAAGGCTGGCATTTACACGTTTAGAAGAACTATCCCTTTCAACTCATTTGTTAAATGACTAACACTTGCTCGAAGGCGGAACCTGGTATGATGATACCTTTATTTCTTTTGAAACTCGACGCGAGGATAATATGTACACCAGGCGGCTACAGTTCCTGCAGAATCGCCTTCGGAGCCTCATAAATCACGATTATGATGCCCTTGTAGTTAGTCGGAATTATCGTGTTGCTGGTGAACACAACGCTCGCAGAACTATTTCGGTTCGAAGAAAGTCCTGCTGACATTTGATTAATTGTTCTAGAAGAAATCGAAAAGATACACACCAAATGTTTCAAATACTGGAGTATGGAGAGTGTTCCCTTGAGCAACGAGTATATTATGAGCTTGTGGAAGCTTTCAAAGCCTTAGTCCTCCAAAGGTTAAGGTACTTTTCGACCTTCAAGGTACTTTTCGACCTATCCTATATTAGAGAGCTGCTTTGGGCTACTCCGCGTAGCTGAGGGCTAATACCTGCGTTGTCTCAAGGGAGGATGTCGCTTGCCATGGCAGAGGGTTCCTTTGTATCAGCGCTTGCGAGGTGATAGAATGGAGGCCGTTTACACAAACCGAGCACAACCTCCAGTAGTTTGGCAACCTCTCTAGGCCCCACCTAACTGACAACTGCCATGATTTCGGCTGCAATCTCAGTTATGGGGAAATTTTTTGTGAAGGATCTTCACGCAGATGGACCAAGACTGAATCAAGTTACACGAAATGGTCGTAACGAGTTTGTCTTTTCGTACACACTAGAAAAACTTTTGTGAGGTCCTGTGGTTGTTAGCGAGTGTTGGAGTCTTGATAAATATGGCAACATATTCCCCACAGGATTCTCAGGAGAAGAGTTAGATTGCTTAACCAAAAGCAGATGTGCATGGAATAAAGACTTTGTTATTGGTGGGACTTCAAAGCGATGTCGCTGAATACTGGCCCAGCAAGGCTTACGGTTACTTCACTCACTAATCAACATTAAAACATGGATGACGTCACGTTTGAATCCATTCAGAAACACTCATTTCCTTTTTACTACTCGGCAAGGCGAAGACCACATGTGAGGATCAGGCTACGCCAAAAGATCATGGATGTCGATCAGGGAATACGACCGTACCCAGCTTATTTACCAGAGTTGGCAGCCTCTAATTACCACGTCCTTTGATCCCTACCTTTTAGAGAGCAAAAATGCCGAAAATCGACGTCTACTCGGAAATGAGGTCCACCTCTTCGTAGTGGCGGTAGTTCTATAAGAGTGGAAATGAGAACCTATGCAAAAGGTGGGTACCAGTCCTAGCTATAAATGGTAATTATTATTGGAGGTGTCTCTTAGTGAAGGAGAATTTGGTCCGAAATTTTGGTCAAGGTGTCACAGGAATTTCTTTCCAAACTAGTACCGTACAATCGTACGCTAGCTGATCTTATCACATTCAACATCCGCGCCGTTTTTGCTGCAACTTTCGCCTCGAGTTTTCTGCTTGTCTTTCTGGTGTGTGAATTACTGGCAATGCTTGAACACGCGAGACGGAGACTTTTTGCCATTAGGGTAGTACAACCTCAGAACGAGCAAACTCGAAATCCCAAATTTCTTGCCCAAAGTTTGTCACTAGGACTATTTGGGAACCTAATTCGATTATGATAATCATTTTTAGCAAAAGCGCCATTTGATGCCAGATTTTTCACTACGCGCCGCTACTTCTTTCACAGAACTTGTTATGAAGTAACGTTTGAAGGGATCGAGACGCATGGTCACGAACATGACATCCGTTCTGTGGACAAGTCGAAAACGATTTCTCTTCTTCTGACACGACACTTCAATCACCCCAAGACTTGAGTTCAAAGCGCCAACCGGCGAACATCAGGACCCGAAGTCAGTGCTAAAACAAATGTGGAGCAGAGGCTGAAAATGAATTTCAGGATTGCTTGCAGACCACGTCGTACGAGAAACCCTAAGCGCGGGGGGGTCGTAATTGGCCCGAAAAACTTTTTTTTATAGTTGATTTTTCGTGATGCACGGGTGCTATAATGGGGGAAGAGTCGTGCCCGTAGTTGGGAAAGGGGGGGGGGAGAGTCGCATTTGCCTTAGAGGGGAATTCCCTTCTCCCTCCTCGCTCGACAGCAGATTTTGGAGAAAAACCAGAAAACTCCCGGGAAATTCCGGAACAACTGGAAACGTGACAGGAAGTTGGGTCACCTAGGAAAGTGTTAGGTAGATGGGGAAGGTCGCATCAGAGGAGAGAATTAGGATGTCGTATTCTCCGAAAAATTTTCCGAGCGACAGGTCGCGTGGTCAGAAAGCGATTTTGGACTAGTTCACTGTAGGCATGGTGCCAATAACCGCTACGGTAGATATGGCTGATGTATGTACCTGCATGCCCATGCAGCATTGTGGCGGCGTCATATCAATCCCTTCGCTTCATCTCTTACTTCGCGAATGAGCAGTACGAGCACCAGGTACGGTCGTCCATTTGTGCACGGGCGGGCGTGGTGGGCGTCTAGCTAGGGATGCTGCAGCTTGGAAGGGCCTTCTGAGGGTACGTTAAAAAGGCGCTACGCAGCGCCTGCTCATGGGTGCAGAACTCCGCCTGCCTGGCGTATTTATCCTACTCACTTGTCGTTAGGAATTTATTGTATCAACTGCTTTCAAGTTTCTTGAAGGAAGTATGGTATGGTGCGCTAAAAACGTTGAAAACGCGGTGTGCTTCACTCTTCCCTTCAACATCAGTACTTTCCAGGCTGTAAGTGCGTCCATAAGGAATTCCACTCCAAGAGCTGCTTCAAATGCACCTCCAAGTTCAAAAACGATTCTCCATGCTTCCGGTACAACTGCCTCGTTCGAATCAGACGTCGAGACGTTAAATGAATTGAGGGTGTCCTTGTAGGCACGTCCTACGACCATTTATAAGTATTTGAGCTATTTGAAGGGGAAGATAGTGGAAATCGCAACGAACAATCTTGTACAGGTTTCGCGTCAGAAAGTTGTAAGGTAGCGGCAGTAAGGCACAAGGCTGCACAAGTGATTCTGCCGAAAAGTTAGTGACTCCGCCCAGGCTGATAGCTATCTAATCTGTTGTCTTACTCGTTTGCGTGCTCTCTCGTCGCTCTTGCTTGGCCTTTCGCCTCAAGGACCACATCGATTCTTGGTCTGCCGCTTAGCACACGGAAAGCCTGACTTTGAGCGTTTTTGATGTTCCTTTGCTTTTTTATTCACCAGTCAACTAGAACATAGAATTCTATTTCTGACCCAATACCAACGAACTTCCTGCTGGGTCATGGCGAATTATGTCTTGAAAGCTAGGTATGAGGAGCTAGGTATGAGCTGCTCACCTGGCCGCTGATCACCGCTGTTCTGGCACATTCAGTTAGTTCTACAAGGCTGACTCAAGTTCCGAAGGTATCCAAAAGCGATGGACCATTCATTTTTGGAAAAGCCCCTGAAGATGGTGTCCAGAGAAGGATTCCAGTTATGAAACTACCCGGGAACATATCGATTATTAAGGTGATTTGTCCCGATAAGACGCAATGGAAGAGATTGGGCGACTCCTGATGGGTCTACTTTTTGTGACTGTGGAAAAACGATGAGCGACAGCATGCGTGGCTAGTTGAGACAAACGATCAGCCATTGTTTGGAGTATTCTTGCTTCAAGTATAAAACATGAACTGGAAATGATTTGAGAATATCACGGTTCGATATGATGAAGTGGAACGGTGGCTCAGGTATGGGCAAGAGATGGGTATTTCTCGAAGAAATTTAAATGGCTTTGTTTTGTGTGAGCACGATCCTCGACAATTTACTAATGTGAGGCTAAGGGGATAAAACAGCAAGTAAAAGTTGTTGGAAATTATCCAGAGGAAACAGCACTGTCACCTCAAAGAAGATAAGCAGTTTATACGCCAAGAAAAAAGTTTCGACTTTGGGATACACTGCGCATTCTACTCTATACCGAAGTGCTAGCAGGCAATGAATGATCCGGCAGGTGCGACGACGTTCGAGGACCAGTCCATGTAAAAATCGGTATATTTTTCCTCCCACACGCGCACCAACTGGCCGACATTGAAGCGATGGGAGGTTCGGTCGGCCTGGACGGGGCCAATTTGAAACTCGACCGAACTTGGATCGTAGTGAACGGCGTGATTGCACCACGCTCCTTCCCTCTCCAAAGGCGTGCCAGCACGAGATGAAAATGGACGGAGAGATCCACTGTAAATCCTGCCTGGCGCTCTAACATATTGTGGGCATCGTTGGTGAAACACATAGGGGGGAGGGGGGAGGGGACGTACTTTTCCGCTGGTGGGGGGGTCGTATTCGGTAGTTGTTGGGATAGGGGGAGTCATGTGTAGCTTCGAGCGAAATTTTCCGCTTGGGAACAAATTCTTCCCGGTTGTTGACCTTTCGCGTGATCTTTCCTGTCTCATGGGTACTATATTCCCCCTCCCTTCCTCCCTGGGTGAAAAACTGGAAAATGTGGGAAATTGATAGGAGGTGTTAGGGAAGGGGGGGGGTTGTACCGAGATACCGAGACCCTCTCCTAGGTGGGGGTGTCGCACCGACACCACCATTTCACACATCACGGTGCTGTACCCTGTACCCGCCTACTTCGCCGGAAATCCTTAGTGTTGTTAGTTTTTTCGGTTGCAAGGCTTCTGCAAGTCGGATATTCTGTCACTGCGAGGGTCTAGAGGTATTTCCTTATCGCACGTCAGGCCGACTATTAGAAGGAAGGAAAATAAGGAAGAGGGAAGAGAGAAGGAAGGAGAGGGAGGCCTAGCTGTTGACAGATATCTTAGATTGAAGCGATTTTTTCATTAAAAAAGGGAACTTAACCTCTTGTGTCCTAGAGAGGCATGAAGTCAAAGCTTCTTGCGACGTGTCTTGCAAAGATGTTTGGTCATGTCTGTGCGTTATAGTAAGAACATATAGATTACATACATAAGGGTTACATCCTATCAGAGTTCTCCACCAGGAAGGTTTCGCTGGAAATAGAAAGTGGGAAGACGCCATGTCCTTAAAAATGAAGCGCAACCACCTACTGTGTTGCGATGGAGAGTTTGCTTCTTGTGAGGCTTCAACTTTCCATTTCCTAAGACCTTGAATGTTCCTGTATTGTTTTAACGGAAAACGCCGTTAGCTCACCTGAAGAGGTATGACCATTTCGCCACGTCGCATCACCGATTCCGGGAACTGTCGTGGACGGCTGTGCGACAATCGTACTACCCATGGTGGGAACTCAACATCAGCTCCACGGGCTTGCGCCTTAACGATTTTTTTATTAACATGGAAAAACATAGAAAAAGGCGCAGAAACAAAATTTTATGTAATTGGGAATTTAATGTGGGAATAGAGTGAGAAGTGGACTTTCAAAAAAATTGGCTAAAAACAAAAATAATAAAAGTTTCCAGGAAACTTTGGGAGTGGATCAGGGTGAATAGGTGTCGGCTGAGCAGGG
>MU930971.1:644-20953 GCA_036418165.1 Cooperia oncophora
TTCTCTCTCGTTCATTCTTGGCCCAAATCATCAACACTACTCATCTTACTTGAAATATTAACATGCTCAATCGGGACAGTTTCAGAGGGAGGCGTTCAAAAGAATCCAGAGTTTTCCAAAATGGAAAATTTCGTCGATTGGAAGAAAAGATACCCCAACCTCTCATCCCTCCACCCCCTCTCGATGCCAGTTATAAAGAAAAACTTTAATCAAAAATTAATCAACTTTCTGGAGAACCAGTAAGGAGTTCGAAGAATCTAGCAAGATGGCACGCAGGATGAGAAAGGGTGGGGGGGGAGTCTATCACAGGACGAATTTTCCAGAGGATCTTGCTGACACCACCATTTCACCCACACCTGTGCTTCATTTCACCCATGCGATGCTGCACACTGCCGTACGTCTGTTTAATACAGCTGGATTAAACAACTGTGTTTTTCTTTATTGGCACTTGAACTAAACACACAGCTTATCCTGCAGATCACTCACCCGATGAACCTTGAACAGCTGTTGACTTTCGAAAGCAGCACAGCAATTACGGCAAATGAAAAAGAATCCTCGCACGGGTACACCGAATACCTAAATAGCAACACTGAGAATGTCATGTTCTTAAAAAAATAGGCCCAGCGGTTAACCAATTGGCAGGGTTCCTTCCATGTCCAAGTAGTGCAGCCCATATTCACAAATACTGTCTGACTTCCGCTGCTCCACAATGACCGATAAAGGTGCCGCGGCCATTACGAGTTGCAGTTATGTACGGTACCGTACGAACTACCGTATACAACTGCAACCGGTGGTGGCCGCAGCACCATTGTCAATCATCAGAGAGCCGCGATAGCGTGACTGTCTTTGTAATTCCGCACCCCACTACCTGGCAAGAAAGGAAACCTAGGACTCGGTTCAGCATCGGGTCTGAGTTAAACTCGATTCCAACTCCTACCTTGTCGCAAATCCCTCCAGCATCCCCGACTGATGTGCTGCTAACGTTCTCATGAGTCCGTCGCATGTGCATACGAAGTAATAATGCCAAGAGCTGCATTTGAAACATTTTAAAGCTTCTTCTCACGAGGCACATGGCGCGCCGTTTTTCCGTCTGTGTGCTGTCGTAGGTGAATCTCTATATCGCTATTTCGTTGTGGTGAGCGACGACTGTTTGTGGACATATGTGAGTGAGTGAGTATCTGACTGATAGCGATATTAGAGATCAGGATTTACAGAGAATAAAAAGAGCGATCATAGATCTGTGGCTGATCTATGTCTTAACTGTGTCCGCCGGGTGTGTGGTGCCCCCCCGTGCGCGGACGCAGAGCGACGTTTCAAAGTCCTCGTCGTGCGGATGTTGTCGGATCTTGCGACGATGAGATTCGAGCAACGGCGGCGCTAGCGATGCATTTTCTCGTGAGCGTGAGCAGATGAGAGTGAGTAGTTAGTGATTCATTCGAAGTACGCCCTTCATTAAGTTATTTACTATGTTTCATCAACCGACTACAGATGTACCCTGAAGACTGCTTCCTTTCATGTCAATGAACTGCCGTCCACTCTCAGCGAAGTGATGCATCAATCGCATCATCCTCGTCATCCTCCACGTAACCAGGCATTCCCGATCCGGCATCAACTACACCATCAGCAGCCTCTACTCGTACTTCAGCCGAAAGAGCAGCCTGCGTTGTGTCGACGCTCTCGACAAGATCATCGTCTACTTTAGGGCTATCTGAACAAAGAAGTCCCATCAATTAGTACCGCTACACAGATAATCATTAATTTTACCTATTTCAATTATGTCATCATCTGGCACATCTAACGCAGCAGCATCCAATTGTGGCCGAAGATTCTTTTGCAGTATCGTATGATTCGCCGAGTTGCTCACAAACGCTACGAACCAAATGTCGCATAGTCATCGCAATGTCCATATTAACTAAACAAAACACCTATGACTATTATTCTTTCACGTGCTTCATGGTAATCTGAGAGCCTAAGCAGCGTACATCATCGGGATGAGGGTGAACTGTCACTATGATTATTCTTTGAGCACCCCTTTTTTGAGGGATGAGACCCAGAGGTTCAGAAAGAGTCATAGTCTTGTTCGCTGCGGATGAAGGGGCGTGTCAGGAGGGATAGGCTTGGCAGCGCCAGCCTCGCTTCCCACAAGCTCTAAGGCTCCCGGGAATAGCAACAAAAATGCCGTTGAAAACAACGAAACGAACGACAATATTGCTTGCCGCTTGCTCGCTTCAATAACACCGTTGAAAGCTGGTTGATTTGCGCCGCGGAAGGCATCCCTACTGGCCCACCATCCGCAGCGAACAGGACTGCAACTTCATTTCTCACAACTGGTCTAACGTGGCAGTGCTGCGGCTTGTCACTGAGAAAAATAAATACAGTAAAGGGATTGTCATGATGACAAACAGGTGATCACCTCCAGGTCAACTAGCCAAGAAATGGTGCAGCGTTGTCATGAACCATACCATCGCGTTGAAAGGTTCACAAGGAAAAAGCTTTCGCACAGGCGTGTTGCTTTCGCGTATAGAATTAAAAGGGTTCGCGATTGTACAAATAAAAGCAAATCTTATCTGCCTTTTAAACTCACATCGTTTCTCTTCAGACAATGGCTCGACCTCCTTGACACGTTTCACCCGCTTGTCATCAAGGTGCTGAAACAAAACGCATTTTCATACAAATATACCAAGCACAAAGAGAGGGCAAATAGTTTACGACAAACAGTCCAGCAACTACCTCCGGCACCACCAGTTTTGTATCCAGTATAACTAGCTGACGGCCATTGGAACTATTAATCAATATCGCATGGGAAAGCCGATGATTCTGAAGAAAAGAAATCATTTCACTCCTGAAAGTCCTGAAACCAACTGGAGTAACTTACCTGTAAAGCTACCCGAGATGCAAACCTGAATTTGCATAATTTACACGTCATATTTGGTTCATCCATATGCATTCCGAAATGCAAGAGGAAAGCAGTTCGTGACGAAAACACCTAAATTGCTCCGTTAAAACAGTCCACATTGTAAGCATTAAGCTCCGATAACCTTACCGTATCAAGCCACAACTGCATTTCTGCTGCATAAAGTATGAACGACACTGATGCGCCCAGAAATCCTCGACATGACAGAATGTCATGCCACAATCGGAACATTGGAATCCTAAAACAAACGTGATATGAGCAGTTAAGGACCCTTGGCAACTTAATAGTGATCAACATACATTGTGAAACGCATAGCGTTCATCTTTTCGTCAGCATTTTGGCCGCGCACGGAGCGTTTTGGAACGAAATGGAAAGTAAGGTGTCAGTGCAGCGTTTGACCCGTGAATAAAAAAATGCAGGTATCGAGATCCAGCGTCTTGAGCGTTTTCGCGGGTGCTTTGAATTTTCGCGGGCAGTCGCTGAAAACGCTGGCGTACGCTCAAAACGCAAGATCAATTCCCAAACCTTCCTATTGGGGCAGGTGGTGTAGTGACAGTGGCCAACTCATCCATCTCGCCGCGCGTCACCGGGTCAAATCCTGAGTCGATCTTCCCGACGTCGGCCAACCAAGCCTCCTACCTCCGGGTACGCGGAAATTGACACGAGATTTGTCTGGGAGGATAATAAAAGTGATTTGTACATTGGCTGGCTCCCGCAAGTCATTTTATAGACCACGTCGCATTCAACAGAGCACTACGATTCTGAATGGAAGTAGAATGCGTGCCACATCCCACAAAGGAATTGATCAAGAAGACCTTATCCTTTTACCCTTTTAGCTTCCTATTCGCTCAGAAATCAATACCCATACTTTCCTACTGACTTAAACGCTGGCATAGGCTGAAAAAGCCGACGCAAAGAATACAACCATTTTTAGCTGCCTTACCTTCGCAAAATATCCAAGTGCCTATTCGTCCAATGAACAGTCATTTCAGCAGCGTTCTTCACGCTCTGCTCTCCACGACATAGGGCACATTTCCGCGTTTGGGTGCACATGTACAATAGATGCGCATAACTGCCACGTACCAGCATTCGTTGACAATATCGACTATGTCTGAAATGAGATAGAGAACTCGAGAAATAAAAAGGTGCAGTTCGGTTTGGTATGGCATTTGGTCGGTTCCATTGATCACCGCTCATCTCTCTTGTAAAGACCGGTAAATTTCTGCAAAGCTATAAGCAGTAGCATGAGCCTCGTTTACACTTGACAAGAAATCTACAGGTCTTATCAAGAAGGGATGCGTAATTCTGAAGAGCGTTCATACTTCGCCATCTGATCGGCGCGAGGAAAACGCTCTGTGATTCGATCGCGGCGATGGGACCGAATATGCACCGCGCTCTAACTAGGAAAGCCCAGCAAAGAAAAACTAAACAGACGCATACAAATCTACCTAGCTGAACAGCGCCAATGACAAATTTTCCAGAGCACAAAACTCACCCATGAACCATCCCTCTTTTGCATGTGTCTTTCCATCAAATGAGCCTTCATTACTTCATGACTTGGAATGGGTACGTAATCTAAACAAAACAGAGAATCATATAAAAAGGAATGGCGCTGTTCGAAAAACACTTCTTCCGTGTACTGCACGAGGTAAAGGCACATCCCACGATTATACGCGGACTACAATCCCTATCATGAATAAGGTGGACAGATCCGCAACCACGGAATTTGTTCCATTTTCACTACTCCTATGTACCTAACAAAGGCGGCGGGACTCACGGTTCTCGATCTGGTCACGATCGAGGACCGCCCACTTAAAGACTGTACTGGGGAGAGGGATCTTGTTGTCGAGGCTCCTTCCACCACCGAATAATTCGCAGTCTCATCCGAGCGCTTAAGCTATCCCTTGCCGTAAGCTCCAAAGACAGCTCGAAGTCTCTAGCGCCAAGAGAAGTCTTTTTCAAAGAGTTTTTCACTTCTTCTTTGGTTTTTTTCTCGCCTTGAACAAGACATTCAGCCTCTAATTTTGAACATGATTCCCACAACGAAAGTACCGCGTAATATATCGTAAAGCAAGCACGAGCTAGCTGTTCCTTCCGTCAGAGAATAATCTGAAGCAAGAAAATCAGGCTTAACTATACTCACCATAGCAGAATGGACATCTCGTCCATTTTTCGGTGTGTTTACTGAGATGCCTTTGCAACTGTTCAAGGCTAACCATCTCCATACCGCACAGATAACACGAACAGACCACCTTAAAGAAGCGCAATAAAAAATAAAAGGATAAGTCCTCACGGTAACTGTCCCTTTTTGGGATGCGGTGGGCATACTGTTTCCATTCCGATCGCCGTGGCTTACTGAAGGCGCTGTGGCCTATACAATGACTTACGGGGTCCAGCCCATCAGGCAGTCCCGGAGGTTAGAAGATTTGCTGGCCCGGCGAGAGCTTATAAGAGGTTTCACCCCTCCCCCGCGCGTGGTAAGTGCTCACCTGCCACCACACCGCTTTGCCACATAAGAGATAGTTTAAATTCGAGAACATATATGAACTACGTGGTGCTTATGGTCTACTATACACAACCACATCACGGCTACTTCGCTCTTTCGAATGCTGTTGATCGATTGACGGTGAGTAGATGACGGAATCTTTTACAACATTTGTCGCTTCACCAAGACTTGCATCGATATGCAGATTTTGATTCCTCCTTGGAATAGACCTTCGGAACCGGGTTCAATAATTTGTCCAAAAATCCGATCTTTCCATGAGCGCGAAACGGTTAGCAGACCTGCCTGCGTCCAGAACTGTGCCGTAACCACAAGAACTGAATGTTCACGAACAGATGAAGGCTATCCGTTTGCCAGATACATCCGCTTCTTGCACACAACTCACAAATCAGCGAGAGTACTTACTGACGCAACCGCATCTGAAATAGCGCTCTTACAGTGAGCAGAACACTTGGTTACTGAAATTCCCAAGCAAATCTCATTTCTATAGGACTCAGACATAAAACATTCCAACTGTGTTATTTTGGGTAAATTACTTTCATTGTACAAGCAGAACCCTTTCCATCATTCTTTAGCATCACCTTTCTGAGCTAGCATAGAAAAAAAAGTGCACCAATAAGGAAAGTGCCAACTATCACATACCGCCCACATGGTCAAGGCCGGAATTCGACGTTGTGAAACAAACCCAGTCGGCGCAATTCGGCTTGATGTGGGTACCGAATGGCACCTGGCTAATCGTGTACTGGCAACTCTGTGAGGACTTGCAAATTCCTTTGAGCAAATAGCTCACACTTAAAACTTCACAGCTTCACAGGAGTGTACAGGCTTGACCAAAGCCAGACCCGTTAGTTAACATCATCTAACGGAAGAACTGACAATGATGTAAGTGCCCCCTCCGAACATAATGGCGCCCTCATCCCCAAAACCTTGCCAATGATACAGATTAATTGTGACCAGTTATCAACCTGGAAGGATCCCGCATTCTGAAATGGGAAAAAAATTCAGTAAATACCTTTGAAGAACATCGAACAACGTCCCATTTTTCCGTGCCGTGTCAACGCTTCGCGGTGAGCAAACCCATCTGAAAACCGTCACATACGTGGGCATTCATGAGCCACTAGTAAAAACAAATGTAAAAAACGGAAACAAGAAACTACTTCACAAGCACGGCCACACAAGAACGTGATTGACATTAAAATGATCCCTCATCGCTGAGCATGTTACTTGTTTGTGGGCACAGAACTGCATCGCGAGCTATTTTGAAGACACGAAATCAATAAATCAAAAGCCAAATGAAACCTGTGTATTCCAGACTTACATTGACCAGCACAAATGGCTTGATATAGTGCTGAGTAAGGTTTTGATTGCTGGTCCGGTCTGTGTGTTGTGGATGCTGATCGCTCGGTCTTCTTTGGTTCTGCTGCCGAGCTTTTGAATTAATACTACTCAATGCGGGAAAATAATTAGTGCCGACCGAACTTGTATGGAAATCGCGCTTGTACTGTTTCGGGGCAGTTTTGCTTGTTTTTGCAGACTAGCCACCGCTAGCCTGACCATCTTTTCGATCTGCACCTGATACCCTGATTCCCCTAAAAAGAAAATAATACGTGAATTTTCTCAATATTGATAATCTAACGATGACTCACTTCATGGCCAATTTGAGCTGCATGTCGAATTGCGTCTTCGGTTGCAACAGTCCAAAACGTAGCCAAAGGGCGCTATCAGTATCACGAGCTACCGCCGACCTGGTGTCTGGGTAACGAGACGCCAGTTCTTGTAGACTTGCATCTAAACATGAAACTAATATTGTTGTTCGCGGAAAGGAAACGCGCAGAGAAGTAACTTATTATGACACACTCAACCAATACTAGAGAGGTGATTGCTTGGGTCTTACCAGGTACAGTGAAGCCAACAGTTGCAAGACTGCGGCACTACTGCCACTCGGAAGCGTGAGGCAAGACAGCCAGAAAGCTTTGACTACCCTAGTTCTTTCTAGGGCTCTGCCCCCCCCCCCCCTTCCCTCATTTTACGATATGTCCGAACCAGCCGTGCCACAAAAGCTCATCTCGTTATGTCCTCTCACCAGTGTCTAAGTAAAAAACCAGATAAAAATACCAAGCAATTTATAAGTGAGGCAGTCAAGGCCCCCTTTCAGGGTCTCAAATCAGAAACCTCTCCAAGAGATACCTCACCAACTTTAATCAAACCGGTGAACAACTGCTCTCGGTGAGAGGACGCAGGCAAGCAGCACTACAAGTAGCATAGAATGTGCGTACTCGAATAGGCGGCAGAACCCAAGAAAAGTCTAGCAATTATACCACTGCAGCTTCCCATCACAGCTTTACGAGAAGCGACAGCGGAACACCCTTGCAATCTGACCTAGCCAGACAATTAGCGAGTGAGAGAGGGGCATTAACAAGACAGATACGTAGACGGCTCTCGCGCTTACAAGTGACGCGTCGCGTGACATCGCCGCCTGAAATGGCGAGTTTTTAGGGTAGAGGACGATAATAACTTGGCGACGTCCTAATCAAAAATATGCTACAAAATGCCCACGATGTCTAGTGTAGTTGCTAATGCGGGTCTGAGCAACGCTAACACAATTACAACGGGACGGAGCGCGCGAATTACGACCCTCCGTCCGAGGCCGCTTATGTAATTTTTTTTCAAATAACTGCAAATCTTTCAAACAACTGTCGGACATGTCTTCAAAAGTTGCAGGTCTTATGAAAAGCAATGGCGGATTTCCCTATAAAGCAACGAAACAGCCAACTTACTGCTTTCCGAAACGCATGCTGTCGTCTGAGTCACACTCTTGTATTCAACGTAAACACCGTGTTGTATGGCCATATGGCCCCTCATAGCCGAAATGGAGCACAATTTCGTTGAACACAGTGGGCATTCAATCTGCGAGTTTCACAGGCCATGGCCGGACAATACAAGAGAGGACAAGTCTGAAACCAACGAGAGACATAGCTTTACTTAGCTTGCTCGAACAACTCACAACTTCTAGGGCTATTTTGGACCCCTTTCCTGCAAAAGCTTACGAACTATTCGATGATGCTTAGTATAGTCGCATTAGTCGGCATCGTCAGGAAGGAAAATCGCCATGGGTGAGCTGTATTCCATGCTTCTTTGACGACCCCTCCCCACCACCTCCCCCCCCCCCCCCCCCTCCGCCGACTGATTGTGGCGATATCAAATGTGACCAATAACGTGAACAGATATAGCCAAAAACATGAAACTGACCCCTTCTACACCACATTTCGATTTGTTATGCGCTTCGATACCTAACGGTGTCGTCACAATGGTGTTACAAAATGTGCAGAACATGAATCTGAAAAAAAAAAATAAATGAGAAACAATAATTTGGTAAACCCCCTCCTAAAGCTGGACTGGAGACGAAGCAAAAAAAAATAATCAGTCAATAGCCATCGCAAACCTTTTGAGGAATAAATTGCCTGACAGAAGTTCCATACAGGCAGAGATCGGTAGTGAGATACGTTTTGTGAATTTGGCTACCAATAACGACGCAAAGTTATCGGCCGGAAGCGAGGTCTGAAATCAAGCTAAGTTGGTCAAACACGGGGCAAAAAACCTCTGGCTAAACATTAAAATCTTACTTTGCCAAAATTGAAAACAACTACTGACCCACTGATTCACAACAACTATTGATTTGTAGCGGAAATAAGCAAAGAAAAAACTAATCAAAAATCCACTCACTGCCACTGTTATACGTTTAGGAGCACGATTACTGAGCATCAGAACTGTATTTACAGGATCATTGACACGAGTTCGCCAATCCAAAACGGCATCCTCGGGCTCGCTGGTGCCATTTACTCTAGACGCCGAAAACCTTATACTCTTAGCTTTAAAGTGTAAATTACGAAACTTCTTTACCTTGTGGAAAAACTCGTTGAACATCTTTCTTCGCCTCCTTCTCTTGCTCTGTAGTCAAAGTTTTCATAAGCTGCATCAACGCGATCTGCAACTTAGGTATCATTGGACGTTTGTTCCACATTTCAACTAAATTCACTACGGCTGCTTCAGACTTCGCATGACGCGCTACGCTTACAACAGCTCGCCTGCTGGTGCGTTCGTGCGTCGTCTCGAAGTCTGAACATTGCCTTCTGAAGAGCTCTGCTTCAGAGGCTCTCATTAGGTTCTCTCTTCTTGCAACTTCTGCATAGTCAGTTGCATCCGGCGTAACATTTTTATGTGCCTGACGCGGTTGTTAGGCAGAACATTTATACAAGCGGCCAAGAGTTCGACCGAGTCGTCGTCTTTGGGGTCCAGGACTTCCACCCATGGGCGGAGAGCTCCGCCACCACCTCTAGCGTTAGTAAGAAGCAAGACTGTTCACGCTTAAGTGATAACAAGCTTGCTTGTTGCTAACGCTGAAGTATGGCCGCGGAACTTTGCCTCGAAACATGGAACCCTGAACACCAAAAGCGATAATTCAATCGAAAAGTTAGCCGCTTAAATAAAAATTCCATCTGTTAACTTTGTAAGGCGCGTAAAAAACCAACACAGGATATAACTAACTATGGCGAGATTGCAAGAAAAAAGAAGTTGGAAAAGGTATCTCGAAACAGAATTGTTCTGCATAGAGATCCGAGCCCGTGGAAAGAAATTAACGCTTACAACTCCTGTGATAGCCAAAATTCCAAAGTGACAAAGGACTCACGTTTACACGGATCTGATACCTCCTCAAGATCAGTTTCATCTTCTGACGAATTTCCGGCGATTTTTGCATTTTCCAAGCTGTTCAAAATTTTTAGCTCGGTCATCTCTTCGCAATGGCTTATCTGAAACCACGACTATCCAAAAGGCACCTCATCCAAATGATAATTTCATATGGAATTTACAGTCGTCTCTTCTGGGATATACAAGCACAGGACAAACGGAGAAGTCCCCAGAGTCCAGAGGTCCTAATTTTCCTGGGAGTTTATCACAGAAAGTAAGGATCAAGAATCCCGGACTATAACATCCACAGCCGTGGTTTTGCTTCTACCACATTTCAGAACAGATTCATTTGAATACTGTGCTGTTCCCGAGCAGCAAAGTCTGCCCGAATTTTCAAAAAACAGCGAGACCCATAGCTCGTAGCTTGAGTAAGCTCAAAACAACGGCTGACTTTCTTCACCTTTCCGGAGCGGAGCGAGTTCATACTTCGCGATATAATCGCTTGGAGCGCGACCAGATAGCTCAAGCGATTGGACTACGCAATTGCGAGCGGGAGTGTTCCACCGCCAAACTGTGCGCGGCCGATACGGCAGATTTCAAATTGGACCGCCTTCATGCACTGTGTTGAGGCGACCCCACTCGAATTCGCGATTCGAGCGATCGGATTGCGGAGTGCGAACGCCCTCTCAGGGTCTCACTCTATTTATTTATTCTGTAGACATGTTGAAGAACATGTGAGTAGAAATTAGGAGAACTACAATTTCTGATGAAGCTAGAGACAAAAAATTAAACAAACACATCAATACGTTTCTTAAAGGTTACATATTTCTGCGGAAAAATATTTGCCCGTAAAAGGTTATTAAAACCTGAGCAAACTCTATTACAGAAAAACTTTGATCTGATTTGAGTTTTCGCCACGGTAGTATTTAATCTGATCGATGCTCCTCTTGTGTTGGACGGTAACATAGAAAAGAAGTCCTCTACTTTTATTTTTACCAAATCTTTCAAAATTTTGAACACCATGAGTAGGTCATATCTAGATAGTATAGGATATCTCAGATAGAATAGGTGGGAAGATTAGGGAACTTTACACCACACACAAAGCCCTTAAAGTTTCATCTATATTCGCACCGGGAGTCTACGGCGGGGGAACCGACGACAAAAATGGACTAACTCCGCCCGCTAGCGTTTCCGGATAGTACGCGAGTCGTTAGAACACAAGATCTCTCAGTTTGTAGATTCTATGGAGACGCAGCGGGGGAAGAAAGGAGTACTTTACTTCCCTTTTTGCCCTAACTCTTTTTCAAAGACTAGCTGACTTACACCGACTCATGATGACATCTTAGTTTGTTTCGTCTCAATCAGGCGGGCTGGTGTCGGGAAGTGTAGAATTACCCAGTTTCACATCCGCAGCTGCATTTTCCACCAATAACGGCCGGTTCAAGTGGTAAACAACCACAGGTAGAAAACACCAAGGATGGGCTCATTACACGCTCCTGGCACCCCTGGTGGATACGACAAGATCAACTGCAAATGGACTAAAACTCACGAGATCGTGCTCCAACAATGTGTGGGTATGTGTCGTTGTAGATCCACCACTGGCAGGAATTCTTTGATCAGAACCCACAACTTCTGGAGCTTCTCCACAATGAGGAGGAGGATGGAACGTGCAAGATGTACGCAGGTAGTCAGCAAGCAGGAGAGAGTCAGACAGATGAGTTGACAAGTGGGCCCTGAATTATTTCAAATCAATCGAATGACTTCAGTCACTGTCAGAGCACAAGAAAATTCTTACAGAAAAACCCTGCAATCAGAGCGTGCCTAATATCGCATAATGAGTCTTTAATCCCCTTCCTCCCACCCTCACAACAAAAAATACAAACAAAGGCGTGAAACACGTCTGCGGAATTGCAGAAAGAAGGCAAATTTTTTCGGCTTGGAGGCGGCATTTTGCACTTTGACTAACAAGTCTCACTCTGGCGGAACCTGTAAACTCTCAACTACGCAACCGGCTAAGAGCAACCATGGTTGAGGGATTTACAGGTTTTTACAAGGTGGCCTGTACAAGTCAGTCTGAGTGCCATTCGCTGCCCCTCAAGGGCAAGCTGCACAAAAAACCTTCAAAAACTTACTTGTGGAATAATTCAGTGCCACTACACTCTCCACACTTGGTGCACTTGTACTTGATATGATGGACTCTCTGGAAGTGCAGATCCATTTCATCTGGTGTAGTAAACGCATCGATCTTACATTCTTCACAGGAATAAGGGAAGTCTCTGGAAATGACCCATTTTCACTCCACAATACAAAAAACCAAATATTTCGAAAAATGGCCGCCGTTCCTAAATTTGTCACCAACTATTAAATACGACAAGTGACTTGAAAAGCAGCCCAAACTGCGATATGAGGCGACTGAGACCGCGTCCGGACTTCGCGATTCAATCACTCGCGCGACCCGATCGCAAAGTCTGAACGCCACCTAACTCAGAAGATGCACCCCTGTTAGCCAAAAAGGTTTACGCTTGACAGATAAACTTTATAACAGTGTAACTTACTTTATAAACGAAGGAACAAACTGAATCAGAACACGAGCGTCTCTAGAGGGAACATCCATAAGTTCTGCCATGTATATCAACAAAGGCACCAATTTCTTACAAGTATGATTTTCCTGCACAAAAAAATTTTAAAGAGAGGCTACCAGGGACCCAATGGGGCCGTAATAAGTACGGAAGCTCACCATGACAGTTGCGAAGAAGCTCCATGCTTTGGGTAGTCGATCTGTAGGATAATTGACTCTAATAGGGAGCCAAAGACCACAATCAGAGCAAACTAGGAACATATAAGCGACCTTCATTTGGACCTGTAAAGATGAAATTTAATCAATCAGTCAACCGCCAGTCGAAAAATAAAGCAATCTGGCCACAGGACTCCAAGGTCATAAACCACACAATAGAAGAATCCCCCTACAATACAGATTTAGTGCCAAACTAACCTAAAAGGAAAGCGCGTGCCCCTTGATCAAGAAATCCCGGCTAAGATTGCGAAAAAATACGTGCAAAAAACATCGTAAAGGCAACGTGCACGATGACCTGACAGGAGGATTTTTCTCGTGCATGTGGGCATATCTGTATCCGCGAAGAAGTACTACATATGCCACTGTACTTGGCAATAAAAATGGAGACTTGTGGTACGTCTATGTTCATTTTATCTCCATCGTCAATCCTACGATACGCTTATACGGCTACGTGACAGACGCCGCTCGACTGCACCCTCTCACCGGAATTATGTTTGGGGACTTAAAGGCACGCTCGGCGTTCACTTGATGCTCAAACACCTTCCTTGAACATGATGGTCCCAACAGCAAGCATGCAGGATGTACCACTTCCGCAGCTAGAAAATGCCTGAGGAGGGCGCGACCCGCTCGCGATGAGATCAGGGTCCCGCCCACCGGCCACGACAATGTTCAACTTCCATCCTTGAGAGCTCAGTGATAGTGCAGTTGTTCCGTTACTAACTCTCTCTCTCCTTTTCGAATTGTGGATGAGGTGATGAGGACAAAGAGCATATACAAACAAAAGAGAACTCGTCTAACGCTCCTTTCTTGCCTTGTGGCATGACAACGCGAGGGTTCTGTATATAAGCATTTCGGGCCCTTTTGTTTTCGGGGGGGGTGCCTTTCCTTCACTACGGTGTTCAACAGTATTGGAGCCGCACAACTGATCCCTTTTGGACGCGGGGCGTGCCTTTGACTGGGGCCGGTGAGCCGTTCCTCGGAGTAATTCCAGCTGTACATTTTGAAATCACCTTTGTGAAGGCCCCTCGACTTCAAAACCGAATACTATCTTGGTTGGGGGGCGGGAGGGGGAGGGCTCAATTTGAAAGTGTGTCGCGACCATGTCACGTATCGAATAGTGGGTGAAAAATGAAGAACGCAAAGCTTCTTCAGTAATTACTGTAGACTTCTGCGTTTGTGGATCCGCTGATTTCCCAAGGACACTCCTCTCTGATAATCGAGCAGCAACGCCACTCCACTCGAGGAAACCTTTTAATAGACGCACTACGCGAAAAAGATCGACCTTAAACTTGATAAAAAGATGAACGCAACGCTTTGAATATTCCTTACCTTGCGTATTTGTTTGCCTCCATCTTTAACCATTTGACTCAGCAACATTCCTGTCCATCGTGTACAATCCGTATGCCCCAAAAGAGCTTCTACTGACGGGAACAAAGCACCACAAAAATGACAGCCATAGAAAATAGCTGCATAGTGGCCAGCGATCATATGCGACTGAATAACGAACTGATTATTGACATATTGTTGTGGGATACGATTATTGTGGGATACGAAAACTATAAGAGCCAATGAAGCTGATAAAACATCCCACCTGAACGTCTATAAATGTCGTCCAGCTGGCTTTAACAGAACAACAAGAGCTTTCAATAGCTCGATTTTTCCTTGCAGCATCTACAGGATGAGGTCCATGAGCACTAGCAAGCAGTTTGCTTGGACTACCTTCCCCCTGCTCGAACTTCATGCCAAATGGGAAGTCTCGTAAAGGCATTGTTTCCTTGCGTGATGGGCCTTCTTCTGCTTTTGCTTCGTTCTCTTTTTCTGAACAAGAAAAAGTTGAGGGAAAGCTCATATAGGAACATGCGATCGAACGTACCACTCGTTTCCTCATTTTCTTTGGGAACTCTTGCGTCCAAAGCTTGCTTACGAGCTGCCTCCTCCCAAGCCAAACGGGTTTTCAACGGCAACATGTTCCACTGAAAATGACTGCTCACTTTACGACAATGATAATGGATATGCTAACCTTCAACCGGTTCAGCCTATGCCCCTCCCAGTAGAACATTGGGCGCAGTTCAGCTGGGGGGGGGGGCGCACTTCTGCTACTTTAGTTTGCTCTTTGCTTCACAAGAGTTAAGGAGAAGAAAAATGAAAACTTCTCAATCCAGAAAGATCCATGGAATGCCTTTTTAGTTGGTTATAGAGTATTTCGCTACGGGTTGAATCAACGAATTCGCCAGTATTGGATACAGTACGGCTTGGTGGGGGCATCAGATAGTACTCTTGAGTTCATACAAACGACCCTACGAGGACCTGTAATTTCCTGCGACCAAAGTGGTTCTTGAGCAGTTTCACAGGAGTTTACAGGTCTGACCAAAGTAAGACCTGTTATTGAACATCAATTGACAAAACTAGCGAAGAGTGCAAAACAACCCCTCCAAGCCGAACAGCGCCCAGTTTTATCTGAAAAAGGAAAAAAAAAAGAAAAATCCTGTTTCAAGGAAAATTCTCTTTAGAACCTAAAGACACAATGAGCAAAACAATGCGGAAAACAAACATACCACATGTCGTAGCACTTGAGCGAGTTGCAATACATCTTCAGCACTGTTGTTCACAAAGTACCTATCAGTGGTCACATGGCTGAAAAACTCAAAATTGAAGAAAAATCGACCGCATGACAAAAAAAAAGTCCACGTACAATAGAGAGACCATCATATCATCAGTGACACAACTGGTCATTAATCGAAAACCAGCGCCAGCATTCTGAACTGCTTCAACGGTGTCCACTCGGACAACGTAAAGCCTCTGCATCGGATCCGGAACCACAGGCGAGGAGCGTAGCAGTTCTGCCTCGTACAGGGATACTTATCGTCCTAAGATATGCATGTGCAGGATAACGTAAGGGAACAGTCAGCAATTGCATATTGCTGAGCAGCAAGTTTTCAAGAACAAACTGGCTGTGAGGGGATTACCGAAATCGAAATAAAAAAAAGTCAAGCAGAAACCATCGCAAATGAAAACTCTGTGGGTTCTAAACATTACGGTAAAAATAGAGTGCGCGCAAAGGACAGAGGACGAAGTAGTGAGAGAATACAATCTCTATATATAAATACAAGACCACATGAGGTGTAAAACGAAAGGGGCGGGGTCTGGCCTTCATGGGCGGAGTCTGGCTGTGGCAATACTCCTCAGGCAACTTTGTCACCGAGTCATGAGAGTGGTACAATTTCTACGATTGCGGATCGTGCTATCTTGTGCAGGGAGTTCTACGCACCGGGAAGGCGGACTCCGTATTCAAAGACACCGCTTACAGACATCACATCACCAAGAAAGGATTTTACAAAGGGGCGGAGCATGGCCTCCGTGGGTGGAGCCCAACCTTCGCGATAGCTTTCCGGCACCTTAGTCACTTCGAGCCAGGAAAAAGAACGACTTCTACGATTCTGGATCGGGCTATATTTCGAAAAATGGAGTTCTACACATCGAGAGAAACCGATCTGCGTCTTTGAATACGCCGTTCGCGATTGCTGCTAAGGCGAAGCCCCGAACTACCGTATCCTCTTCACGCCCCTCATGTCGGTGAGCGAAGAAAGCGTGCACAGTAGCGCGTCACAAATGTGGGGCAAAGTCAACTTGTTAGTAAAAGAGGCTTGTGGAAAAAGTCATCCTAGCTGATCCAAAAGCGAAAGGGATAACTCAACTGGAAAGATCTAATATGGGACGAGAGAGTACTCCAAAGAAAGCGAACCTATTCTTACCTTGACTAAACGATCATATTCCTTTGCATCCGAACCAGCACCCATCCTCTTCCGTTCTGGTGGGATTCCTTCTGGCCAACCAGTTATCGTGGGATCAACTCGCTTTTTGGTTGCTCCACGAGGGCGACCACGGGGGCGACTTTTCTGAAAAATAACTAGTTTATTAGACGAATATCAGAAGAATATTAAGAGAAGAGAAGGAGAAAACACTGACCGTTGTAAATGACTCCCTTGACTTCGACATTTCTTCCTTGAAGAGCACTTTCTGATTATAAGTTTTCACGGGCTAAAATGCAAAGAAAATGTAATTGGTACTGACAGTAACCAAAGAAATAATTAAAAAAGGAGAAGCAGACTCACTTTCCGTATCCTACGGCTAACCCTGCGATGAGGCTCGAATTCTGGGTCATCCGGGTCGTCTTGGGGCTCCTCGTCATCATCATCATCGTCTTCCAAATCATCCTCATCTGGGCTAAAGTCACCCGTGCTTTCTGAGCTAGACCGTCTTGCTCGGCTCTTTCTTTTTCGGGAACCAGATGGTGCGGAATTATTCAAAGATGACTGAAAAAATTCGTGATTATTTTTCCCTATGCAGCCCCGATAGATGTAAAGTCTCACTCTGGCATCCTCTTTACTCTTTCTCGGACGTCCTCGCCGACGTTTATTGCTTACACTACTTGTTTCGCTTGCACTTTCCCCATTTTGTTCTTCTTGGAGACGAGACATCTCACTGAGCTGCTCCCGCACTCGTTCCTGAAGAGCGGACCATTGGAAACCGATAAAGCTTAGTTTGGTACCATATAATGTTTTCTTATCTAAATTCTTGCACCACCACCGCATTGGAATATTCTCTTGGCATATTTCGTCACTACCCTCGGTGGGATCATTTCTAGGGCTTACCAGGAACAAGCATACGTCGCGGAATCCGCGACGAGGGGAGTCGTATTCGGCCCCTTCAGAAGAGGTGGGGGTCGTATTTGCAGAGATCAGTACTGAACACGTATCGACGTAGCTTGCAGGATGGGTGATGCGTTCGAAAAGGAAGTCGAGTACGTGGCGCATTCCTGGAAGAATTGACCAGCGCCCCTGTGTATCGATTCCAATTTGAAATATGAGGAGGAGCTGTACGGGAAGCCTACCGAGCTTTCTACACGGAAATGGGGCTTTTGCAGGGGGGCCGGGCAATCCCCATGCAAAATCTTGAAAATAGATTTCAAATGAATTCCGGCGAGCCTATCCGAGTAAAGCCAGATGGCGCCTTGTGTCAGGGAGGTGAAACCTCCTACTTCCCAAAGCCCTGTAGAACTTCGTTCTATGTTGTCTTAACGAAGCTATGGCCTGACTGAAATGTAAAAAACCTGCGTTGCGAAAAATCTCCGCGTTATTTTGGCGATTTTCCGCAACAGGAGAATTTCCACTGTAATTAAGCTACAGCAAAGTAATTTGACTCATTCAAATGAGAAACTAGTTCCCAAAGCCGTGTGAGCTCCCGCTCCTCCGTAGCAGAACGAAGCTATTGCCATTGAAAGGTGAAGAACTCGTGGTCGCCCGAAATTCTCCGCGTTATTTTCTGGCCAGAAGCCGTCATGCAAGCTTGATAAAACTTTTAGTGTATTTAGTATAGACCCTAATTATACAACTTAAACTGTCCTTAGAGCTCGCCGAAAGATGGTTTCTGAATGAAAGTTATACCCTCTAAAATACTATGCATTGGACCGATAGCTCCAATCGCAATAAGCGACGCAGCTGTAGAATCTCAGTGTCTTGCCTTTGCGCTGTTCTCTTTGGGGGGGGGGGAGGGAGAAAACCTGTAATGTTTTTCAAAAGTTCGCACTACCTGCATTACACTCTTTCTTGCAAATCCCTTCAGTAATTTCGTTCGATAGATTGGTATTCCACATAACGTTTATTGTAGTTCGCTGCGGACGGTTGGGCGGGCCAGGCGGGATGAGTTTGGCGCGGTGCCACACCTATTCTCCACTGGTTGTTGAGCGAGCAAATGATATGACTGTATCATATCGTTCATAATCTTCGTTTTCCAGCTTTAACAAGAAAGCAGAACGGCTTTGAGGAGGGGGGACGACACACTCATACTGCTTGACACGCCGAACCGTCCGCGTCCGCGAACTAGAGTGTATGCAGCTACATTCTGATCCCGTTTATAGTTTGACACAAACCGGCTTTGCCGGCTGATGCCTGCACGCCTTCTTCTGAGATAAAGAATGGATTTGCTGAGCGGGCTCCGCCGCACTTATCTTTCTCCTCACCGGCTTTTCTTTTATACAGATAGTCAACAATCTTTGACTCAATATGTTCAATACGATGTAAGCTTCACTTATAGTGCAACTACCATGATTCTTTATAACCAGTTCTGGCTGACGCGCAGTTCTGCGCGTGGTTAAACCTTTGTTACCGATAAAACTGACAGGATTCCTGTGCTGAGCACTAACACTTACCCTAATTCCTATGTCAAAACGGCCCATTTCATCATGTTTCTCCCTTTTAATGAACATTTGCCGATGTTAGGTCTTATCATATTTCTTGAATCACCATTTGTTGGAAATCGGACAGCATAGCGGTTGGAAGGATTCCGATATTAAAAATATCGAAATCACAGTGGCTCTTATCATTCCTCACTGGGCAACAACTCCATACATCCTTTTTCGGGGAACTCGAGCGTTTAGCGGTGGAAGCAATTCCGACCGCTAAACTGAGGGATTTTACTGATAGGAAACATCTTGACTTACTAAGCCTTCGCCCATTGATTCTTTGGTTACGGTGATGTGAGCAGATACGGACTCCCAAAAGCCCTTGTAGGACAATGACAGGATTTATCTTCCACCTATTAATATGTTCCCTAACACCTCCTTTTGAAAATTACTTGCTGGAGGCAGTTCCCAGTGTTGCTACAACTGCTTTGAATTTTCCTGGCTATCTCATCAGCTGTTATCAATTCCTTCCACCCGCCAATAATGTTCCCACCCTGCCCCTGTCTTACTTCTTAGAACCAATGTCTCGTTGTCGCTGTGGCCGGTGCTATGAATTTGATGACCCTCGCTTTCTAAGACCCCTTATGGTATCTTATCAGCTCTTATCACTTCCTGCCACCACTTCCAATCCTGGCCCCCGTATCTTAAGTTCTTGGAACCAACGTCCCATCGTCGCTGTGACGCGCGTTAAGAAGTTTGGCGACCCTCCCCTTCTAAGGCCCCTTATGTTATCTTATCAGCTGTTATCACTTCTTGCCCCCTACCAATAGTGTTCCTGCACGACCCCCTATATCACTTATCAAATTGAGCGCACTATCGCCTGCCTTTGAAGAAGTTATGATGTGTCCCGGCAAACACACATACAGACACACATTACATTCACACACACACACACGCAATCAGACAAACTTAACGGATTATAATATAAGTAGGATAGTGAGGTTGTAAACAATCACACACTGCTCAAAGTGATACCAAAACATGGATTTTATTCGCGACTCTGCTAGCGGTTGATCCTTCCTCTATTCACCTTATCGCTTTCATTGGCGCTTTTATTACCACACTTGTGATGAGTTTCTACTAAACGCACTCTATGCTTCCCCTCCCGTACTCTCCCTCACTAATCCCACCCACCCACATTATACCCTCCCCACTCCCATGCCCCACCCGC
>MU930972.1:642-14707 GCA_036418165.1 Cooperia oncophora
TAACTGGAGCGAAAGGGCAAAATGTCCCCCTCACCCAAGCCGATCTGCGCCAGAAACATCAATCAAAGGCTGATATTGAAATGATTTAAATCGAATCAGAAATAAAAAAAGGAAATGAAGTGAACGAGGTTTCAGCATATGAAAGCCTAGCAAAAAAAAGTCACGAACCGGTATTTCTTAAAAGCAAACGGCATGATTAATCGACAAGGCGTACAGGGACGGTACGCCTAGCACGAAAGAATATTCCGGCCCTTAGCAGGTGCTGCGTGGCGCCTTTTCCAACCAAGGGCACCGTTATAGCGCCTAACCAAGGTGCACATGCCGACCCGAACGCCCACCTGCAACCGCCCGCCCACAAATGGCCGTACAGTCACATCGACGCTGGTGCTCTTATTGCTTCTTTATGAAGCACAGTTGATAAGAAATGGTGCTAATGTGTTCATGAATACGTACGTGCAGTTGTATCTATCAAAGGAGTTGTTGGAACGATGCCAACGGGAAACTCGTCCAAAAATGCTCGTCCAGTGCTTTGCAAAACAGGTTTTCTTTCGCGATTTTTTGGCCGTTCAACTTTGCTTTTCGTCATTTTACCTGCTATGTAACACTCCTGCTACTATTTTTGAGCAAGTGCCAAATTGTTGTGCCTTATGTAAAAGCATGAGCAGAGAAATGCTCATGTAAGAAAACATCTACAGAAAGAAGGATCATAACAAGAAAAGAAAAAGGACTGAAAACGAAATGGACAACTCGTCCTCACCTCATCGATTCGATGGTCGTAGTGTGATTCGCCACTGGTGCGATTATATGATCCTTTTGAAGCATACTCGATTGGAATTCCATTGATAGAAAAATAGCATCGATAACCGACGTGTCGATAGTCATCGCTAATCGATAACGGAATAGCTAATGATTATCGATTGGAATGGTCGATTATTTTGAGAATCAGAGCTGCTTCTGGGAAACGGAAGCTAGCGTCACAGGGGACGGCGAACACGTTTCAGCCAGTGGGAGGTCAGCCAGTGGGCGAACGTAAGGGGATGGGGTGCGGGCGCGCCGAGAGGAGGCGGACCCCGGGGAATCGAGACCGTCGAAATGCGAAATGTGATTACATCTAGCGCGCTGACCTTATTCTCCGGGAATGTTTCGAGGTTTTTTCAGTGAGTCCGATAAAGTAAGTAGGTTATAGGAATAAGTGCTGCCCCAGAGGGACTGTCCCTCAGGAAATAAGAAAAGAAGAACAAGCAGCTGTATAACCGGTCGGAATGACCTATACCCTCTTAACAGTGAAAATTCGTGCGGATTTTGCTGGTCACATCGACGTAACTCCTCATTTGCTGTGTTATGATGCTGGCAATACTCGGCCTACGTACTAACAGATCCTTCAAGTTCCTAACTTTGAGCATCGCTGCACATTTTCAAATCACAAGAATGGCACCCCCTAGTCTATCAGTGGCAGGAATCTCATGCGACTTGACACAGTTGGTCGTAAGAGTGTAGATAGATTAGAGGTGCTAACGACAGTTAGGGGATTAGAGAATAGCGGCCGCAGCTCAGCTTGTGTGGGGCACTGGATAAGTTTGTGAGTTACACCGTCGTGAAACACGAAAAATCGACTTGTGAAAGTGAGTCAGATTTTAACCAGGCTATTTCCGAATAATTTACAAGAGTTGCAGCAGTCTCACCGAATGGGACCTGTTAGTTAACAAGAGCTAGCAAAAAGATACACGCGAATTGCGAAGTTGCCCCCCCCCCCCTAATCCTACGTGGCTGCATTCTGAAGCTTGAACTTTGCTTATGACTGCGAAGTCACAAAGTTCCTGCAGTTTGATCGTGATCGGTTAGGTATTGATGCATTAGAACCACACACTTTGGTCCCAAAACTTGAAGTGTTTGGATTAGCGCTAAAAATCCCAAAATGAATAGAAAGGACGAATGCCTGACCATCACAAACGAGCTCGCCCCGTTTGCTGACCTGTGTGGGCTTCAGTTGCCATCGGCATCATAGTAGATGTCGTCTATGGTGTCAGCTTGTATTAGGCCACTCTGACGATTGTGGGTAGTCTATTAGTCAGTGATCTCATAACAAGACCTGGTCGTGGCATGGTAAGGTGAGTCGTTTGTGGTTGTGTTCTATGACTTTCTGGATCCTACTGGTCTGGGACTAGCTTATCTGAGGTTTGAAATGATTTCCGAGGGTAGTTTCACTTTGATTTTTGACTTTTTTCCAGGCTCTGACGAAAGGCGTTTAAGGCGGCCGAAACGTTAGCCAATAAAACTTTTATACCATCTTGGTTACGGCTAAAGCAATACTCTATAGGAGTTCCATCATCCTTAATAAATTGTAACCGCAGTTTCTGATCGTAATGGCGTCCACCGTATGGAAAACCTTGAAGCATTAAATGAACATCGCCCAAAACAGCGTCTGATCTCACTAATCATACCCCGTGACTAAGTAGCGCCATCATCTCGTGCCATTGACCGTAGTATCGCGACCATATTGAACCATGAAAAAAGTGATGGATGTTGCTCGAAAAGAGGAGATTCGGCGTGATAGGTGATAAACAGAAGTGCTTTACTCATAATATCACAAGTTTATCACTCATCATAGTTTTGTTGATAAATAGCAATTAATCACAGCGTATTATGCCTATCATTGACGATAACACCATTTATCATTCGTCGTTGTGTCCAACAAGAACGGTAGGAAATAGCAATCCAGAAGCAAGGCCAAAGTCCACAATCCATGACGAAGTAAGAGAAAGGCGACTCCTTCGCCACAAATGAGTGGAGGTGCTTTTGAAGGTACCACCCTGGGCAGGCCGAGGCGCTAATTATTGCAGGATTAAATTGAAGGAGCCTATAAGTTGACTGAAAGAGTCCCCGTCTGCGCTGTAAATTCGCTTCTGAGGCAGCTGTAGTAGATAACGGTAAGATGTTCCTAAACAGTGTTATATACTCGCTTGTCACTGGAGCTGCTACCAGAGCAAAATTTATGAAGTTAGGATTTTTCGGCGCTGTTCGGCTTAGGAGGTCATTTTGCTCTTTCCCTAGTTTCTTTTGCTAGTTCCTGTTAACCTACATGTGTCGCCTTGGTGAGACCTGTAGATTCTTGTGAAGTGTAAACGAAGCTCCCACCGTTTGCATACACGTATGTACCAGGTCCTATTGAAGGCAATCGGCAATAATGCGAGTGGAGGCCAGTAAACACGCCCCCCCCCCTCTTTGAGCAGGAACTGCGATTTTTTCATTTGCCTGCCTAAGTGTACCCTTAACTGTGATCTGTAAGTGGTTCATTATGGATTGCGGCAACGCACTGGTCATAGAAGGTTCAGTATTGGAAGATTCCCGCATTCCCGATAAACCCGTTCGTCAGTTCATTACGTACGGTGTACTCAAACGCTACCGGCAATAAAGGAAGTTGGTCACTTATCCTTAGTACAGACTTCCACTGCTGCCGCAGATACAGCTCCATTGAATCCAAAAGGAACTCTGAGATTCCAAGCTTCACCTACTTTCTTATCTCCCTTACCCGCAATTCCAAGAAAAAACTTCTCCTTCTTACCACCCCGCCTCCTTCTCCATGGAGCCTTCAGTAGACCCCTCGCTGAGAATTCGGGAACCACGCTGCGTCCTGATTGAGCTGCGAAGCAAAAAACGGTGTCATAAGAGTGCCCTCAGCTCACTTGGGGTTGGGAGGTATGACTGTTGGGCAGTAATCATTCCGTGAGAGGTTGGGGGCTTCAAAGGAATCTCTCTACAAAATTGGAAATACTACCATAGGGTTTGCGGTGACTCTGCTTGAAAGTGGACCACAGTCCCAAGCGCTCCTCCCTTCAGACTTAGGCGAAGGTTTTCACTTTTGCGGCGAACCGTTTTGCTCAAAGAATACTAAAGACATCACCCCTTCTTGAGGGTATTGGTGCCGGTAGTCGACGACATTGTCAGTAGCTACATCATTGTTATAGGAGGATGCGTTCGGCTTGGGGGGGCATTTTGCACTTTCGTTGGCTCTCCTTGCTTGTTTTTAGATTACGCTTCTCACCCTGATTAGACCTGTAGACTCTTGTCAAATGTAAACGAAGGTCCTATTATGGCGTAGCTTTACAGGACGTTACAGGTATTCACACGATGCACAAGCATTTACTAAGCCAAACTGCGCCGGATGGGAGTAGAAGCATTTCTGTGCAGCCCAATCTGCTGTAAAAGCTGGTTCGTCTACTATAAGACAACTGCCGATCGTTAGTTGTACGACTATACAACTGTGCCAGCCATTATTACGCACCATTTCGTTGAAATGGATCCCATAAATAAATCCTAATATGTGGCTAATAGCCTAGCGGCTGGCCGTCACTGAAAAAACGCCACCGGCCAACAGCGCTCTATATAGCATTTATTAGTGCTCAGTCATAAGTCGGGCCATACGAATGATGGATGGTCATGAACAGTCGCTATGACGGTCGCGACCGGCGCTCATCTTCTAAACGGTCATCACTCAAAAATGTGACTGCATGCGAAGCGTTAAATCGCGATTGTTCAGAAAAACGCCAATGGGTTCAAAGAAATTGATCAGGGTTACAAGTACTTCCTTCTTGGTCAGGAGGTTAGGTTAAGGCGTAGACACGGGCTTCTGTTTCGTTTTCCGATTTCCGTAGTATGCCTCCTTCGCCTCGACATTTTGATTTCCGTAGTGTTCCTCCTTGGTCTCGGATTTTCAGATGGCGATACCTGAGAAGTTTCCTGGTTTGAAACTTCGCTCATTCCAGGCTATGCACCGCCCGTCTTCGTCACTTCCCAGCACCGTGATTGCGGACTGGTGACAATTCGGCGAACAGGTACGATCTTATTCTTTTAAATTCTTGCGTTCCTCTGTGGTGAACCTTCCTGCGGCGCGATCCGAGGCTTGGTGGGGACACAAACGGTACTAAGCAGCGCCAGTACAGGCGTACTTTGCGAACAACCTTGGCAAATTTACCAAACATGGATCACTTGTACGCATTTCACAGCTTCACAACAAGAGTTCACAGGTTTTCACGCAAAGGTCCTAATTGGTGAACATCGAACTGGCGAAAAGTAAACAGAGCGAAAGCGCTTAGTGCCCCTCCCAAGCAAAACAGTGCCCTACCTGCCACTGCAAAACGTCGGTCCCTTCAAGTGAAGAGGAATATTCAATAGTGCCAGTAGTGCTAAAACTTTGAGAGGAGGAAACAGTCAGCTGATAATGTGTTTAGGAGAGGGGGGGGCACTCTACAAACCTCTGCGTCTTCCCACAACGCAGGGGTCAGGCCTTGGAAGCGCAGAAGGACGGAATTGTGTAGAGACTATTTGCTCCGCAAGAGTCACTAGTAGATCACTCTGACCCTTTGCGCTCTTAGCCTTGGCTTGAGACGCAGGGTGTTTAAGTGCCTGTTCCGTACCCTTCCCCCTTCAGTGGTAAAATAATTTGAAAGGACAGTACTTCTTACTCCGATCGAAGTTACTTCCAGTTTTAACAGCAAAGAGTTCCTGTCACTTATAGTTATCTAAGCTCTTGGTGGGGAGAGGTAGCGTGAACTGTAGCGAACAACCATGTATATGTTTCATCTCAGAAAAAGGGCAGGTAGGGGCGGCTGTAAGGCATGAAGTTGCTCTCTAGTAGCTCCGCCCGAGTTGATAAATCTCTCATCTGCTGTCTTGCTCGCTTGCATGCTCTTTCGTTGCTTTGTCTGGCCTCTCGCGCAACATCCACATCAATCTTCGCCTCTCGCTCGGCACGTAGGACTTTATTCGAGGCGCTTCGGAGATTTCCTCTCCTTTCGTTCATGGGCAAAAGCGCAACTAGAACATGTAATACAGCCTACTGTTTCTCACTCCGCTACCTGCGATTTTTACTAGCTTATGCGAAACCTGGCTGCCGAATCGCCTTCTACCGAAGGTTATTACCTCCCCACTTTCATCTAGAAAGCGCCATTTATTTCATAGGGCCCCTAGGTTACAAAGCCGGGATAACGACCACCACATGACTCACACTTGTTTCGCAGCAAATCGTATGTCATGAATGAACAGCTGATTTCATATTGTCATGTTATGAAATAGGCTAACGACATTGCCGCTGTACAAATCTGTGGGAGTAGTTGTTCCGCTTTTGCGCTTCAGCAGTCCATTCAGCGCTGGTTACAGGGCTTCTGTGAAACGGACATGCTCTCACTGAGAGGCATTCAGAGGCGTGGCGCAGTTCGCCGACGGGAGGGAGGAGGGCATTTTGCACTTTATTCTACTTCCCATCGACGTGTAGATCTACCTAGACGGCCTCCTCTCGAGTTGACAGGTTTTACCGTGATTGCTTTACGACCTTGCTCTAGCCTCACAAGCGTTTACAGGTTTCACCAGTGCGATACTCGTAAACCGGAGGAGAGTCGGCTCTGCGTAAGCAAGTGTTCTAAGAAAAAACGGGGAAAGATACCGATCCCTTTCGAATTCCATCCTCTGGTAGGCGAGCCTCCTCCCGCCTTTTTCCCCAACCTATCCTGTTTTCCTTCCCAGATTTTCTCAGCTTCCCACCATTTTTACGCGGTTCCTTCCCAGAACTACCTGAACGCTCCCTCCCCCGTCCAACCGAATAAAAGACTAGCCGTCGAACGGAGATTATATAGCGCAGTGAAAGAGGACAAAAGTCAACAAGCCGAAATAAAGTTCTCTCAGGGTAAACACACCCCCCCCCCTCACCAACACTTTCAAGGCGACAAAAGCGCTGAGAATCCTTACCCACGACGTGCCAAAACATGTGTTGTCCTATACCTAAAGGGCGAATGTGATGTACTAAAAAATAGAGCCACTTTCATGTGCGATCCTTGGTAAATCCCCGGAAAGAATCCCTTCCAGCTTCGCCGAGTCTTCCATTGCTAATGTTCCAAGGTGGTTAAATTTGTACCTAGGTTGCCAGGGAAGATGAAAACACTGACTTGCACTTCGGACTTTGCTCACCGTGGGTTATTGCTCAGGCTAAATAGTATTCGAGCACTGCTGCCGGCTTCGGCGTTTTGGATGAAGTGGAATTCATGGGTTTTGGCACATTCCAAAAAGGGAATAAGGAACACCAAAAGCTTAATTTACATTTATTCGTCGAGTAGCGGAGAATGGGCCGAGCATTGACGAGGTCTTCTCGTCTATTTATTTCAGCTCTGTCCATTAGGGTCATGCTACTGGGGCAAGGTTTTAGGGGTAGCTGGGTTCTACAGAGTATGTCGCTTGGATCTGGCAACTTGAGACCATTCGGCGTGCTTTTTTCTCGGTTTTATTCCCTCAGAAGAATGGGCTATGGTGACTTCGAAGCTGTGTGGCCCGCAAACGTGATGGAACTAACTATGTGTTTCGCGCCTAGCCCCCTGTGGGCAGGGGGATTATTTACCAGCAACACACGCACAGGATATCAAATATCATGTCAACTATAATACTACGCCACGCAACAATTCTCGGGCCGTGGCCAGGGTCAAGAGTTGATCCCGATGGGAAATCGAGGCTATTTGCCAACTTATTGGCGATAAGATTTGTTCAATCAAACAAATGTGTGAGGTGGGGGCAGGGTACAGCATGTTATGGGCGAAACACATGGGAGGGGGCCCTGGTAACTTGGCCGTCTTGGAATAAGAGGTAGGGTCGTATTTGCCTTTGAGAGGAATTTGCCGGAATTGGGGAAAAATATGCCCTGATTGCTGACTTTCGCCGGTCTTTCCCCGTTTTCAGATTGCTTATAGTTACCCCCCCCCGCCCCTGTGCCCACGGCGCTCGAATGGAAGCATATCTGGGTGACAAATACCCTGGGAATACGGCAAATTTTGGAAAAACTGGTAGTAAACATGGGAATTGATATGAAAGTGGTAGGTAGGGCTGCTGGGAGCAGGGCACAGCATTGGTTGGGGATTCCCTATGGGGGGTCGTATTTGGCCGCCAAAAGGGGGGTCGTATTTGGGCTGGGAAAAATTTATTTTTATAGTTGATTTTTCTCTCCTTGCGGACGTTTTGGGGGGGGGGGGTCGTAATTTGGTCCTTGTGGGGAGGGGGGTCGTATTTCTGGCTAGGAATTATGTGGTTCACTTGGTGGATTTTTATGAATTTACTGTGTTATAGCTAGTATGTACGCCCGTACCATGTACGTCGCACTGCTTACTACATACCCCCCGCTCGACAACTTTTTCGCCGAGTATAAACCACAACCACAGTCAGCCATGTCAGCCATCGTACGAGCATGGGGGGGGGTCGTACCAGCCCCTGAAAAAAGGGGGGGTCGTAAAAGCTCGACCAAAATCCCCATCGAATGCTGTGCCCTGGCTGGGGGAATCTAGGAAAGCAGGGGTGGTACTACGACACCACAGACCATCTTCACACTTGCAATGCTGTACCTCCTGTGGGGGGGGGTGTGGGATAGTGGGAAGTGGAGAATTCGACTAGCAGCATTGCGATATTCTATGACATAGAGGAGTTGGAAAAGTAAGGCTGCGATCTTACCATATCCTTCGCTTTAGCTGTCTACTCTACCGATATAGCATCATTGGCCTCTTACAAGTCGGACGTCACATGTCCAAAATATGAGCACGTGAACGCGGTGCCTAGTGAAGGAAGAAGCAATGAAGTAAAAAGGGCCCGAAAAAGCAAATGCGGGAAAGCTATGAGTAGGGCACCTTTCCGTCATGGTTTACCTTGACGATACGACGGAGCATACAATAAAGAGGGAAATAGTAGGCCACGCGAATCAGGAACGATAGCAAGAGTCGTGAAAATCAGAAGATAAGCGAGATAACAGACGCCGAGTCTAGCTGGCGTGTTCCTCTTGGGCAAAATAGTAAGCCTGCATCGCATGGCTGCACAGCCTCCGCCGCTCTAACTAATGAAGGGCAAGTGGACTGGGGGACTCGGTCACCTAACGCAACTATCACAAGAATGCGTGAAGTTAATAGGCGCAAAAAGTCGGGGGCCACGGAGCGGCTTCGAACCGCATCTTCTGGCTTACGCGGCAGTTGCGTATGCCCCTACTACGGCTACGAGGCGCGAGCTTTTGACAGCACCCCCGCCGCCGCCGCACAACAGCTCAATGGCTATTTGTGCCATAGCCTAGCGTAATAGGAACCAGCCACCTGCCGCGGTAAGCAGAAGATGCGGGTTGCGAATCCCGTCCGTGGTGACGCGAACTTTTATGCCGCATCAACTCAGCATTCACATAGTGATAGCTTTCGATGGTGGTACTGGCGCGTTAAAACATTCATTGTTATTAACAATAACATGACACGAAAGCAACTTTTTAAGGGGTCTTGTCGCAGAATAAAGAGAGAACGAAAACTAAATTAAGGACTTTCGGTCGAGAGTGACCTATGATCTGTGGAATTAAAGCTTGTCTCGAAGTGCCCGAAGTGTCGAGTGAAGAAAACAGGTCCTTTTCGCTCAGCCTACATTAATTTAGCAAAACTGGCTCGTCATACACAAGAGCACAGGAGTGCGAAGTTCTCACAGCTTGGGCTCATACACCGCTTTCGCCATAAGTTGATGGGAATCGACCTTCATCCCGCAAAGCAGCATGATGCGCATAGTTTGAAACACCTCCACTTGAAATGTTGGGCCCTTTGAATCGGTCGCATTGCAGTGATTCGGTAGGGATCAGGCAGTGTCAGAGCCAGCGTTTTATTTCGAGAAATATCCGTATTTGTTGCTGGTAATCGCTTACAAGCCGAAGGCAGGCGGAGGTGGTACGCTTACCACGCGCACATTCCGAAGATGAAATCCCGGCTCGGCTCCCGTCCATGCCAACCAAGCCCTTCTGTAACTCCGAAATACGGTAACATTGGGTAGGGCAGATTCGTCTGTAGGATCACAAGAAGCTGACTTTTACACCAGCTGGTCCCCGCGAGTCATTGTATAGGCCACCGCGCATTCAGAACACCACTACGATTCTGAATCAGGTAGAAATCCCGTAAAAAGAAGATCGATCAATCCAGCACCGTAAAAGGATGATCAACGGCTCGAAGGACTCTAGACGTTAACTTCTGTTTCTGACGGAGGTTCGCTTCGTAGAGATAGAAAAAAGCCTTATATTGGCGCGGAGTAATCACGTGGGATATCCGTTAGCCGAAGAAAAGAAACCAGCGCATGGTAGTCAGCCCCGTTCCAATCCATCAGCTACCTCAAAAACGTCTCGACTAGGTCAATTACGCATCATACCATTAATGCGCTCCCCGTAGAAGCATGATCATGCATAATTAGTTCGAATACATCCTGACGGAACTCAGTCTGGGCTATTGAATCCCAATGGAAGTCGGCCACAGCAGCCATGCCCTACGCCGAGGAACGCTTTTTTATGGAGGGCAGATTGATTCCTGGACAAGCACGTCACGTTTGCTTAGCATGAAAGTGGCTGTTACCTGCGCCAGAAAAAAAGCCAAAATTTGGCATGTAGCCAAAATTGGCAGTGAGCGTCCGTACCACACTTTTCAGGAATCTTCTGGTCAAGCGAACGTGATATCTGTGTTCAGGGAGCTGAGAGCTACGGAGAAAATATTTTTATCAAAATCTGGCCTGGATTTCGAGGATTTAGTCAATAAAGGGCAACTAGTGCCATATAACATCTTGTGCTTTGTGGACAAAAATTCTTGTTTCTATTTTGTTCTGAAAACCAGGTTGCGACTCAGGCGTCACAAAGAAGCGTTGCTGTTTCGCGGACTGCCGATCGCTCTATTTTATGACGCCTAATCATACTGTCACACTGTCTGCTACCCTCCCATTCCCCCATGCTCTGTCAAAACACTAGCAGCCGGCGTCGATCGATACCCGTCTATGGGTACGTTCCCGTCCATAGCAGTTAAGCGCTATTGCAACCGTGGCGCTGCATAGCCCATCGACGCGGACTCGCGGGGTATGAACGCGGCCTTATGAGCACATTGCCAATTAGTCGATTTTTGAAAACCGATTTTATTCAATTTATCTCATACCAAATGCGAACCGGGTTAAATCATCTACAACGTATTCTTTATAATCTAAATATGTAAGGAATGCTGCTATTGCTCTCAACTGAGAAAAAAATGCATCACAATGGAGTCTAATGCACTTGAGTGTCGGTTAGGAGACCCAAGTTGCGACGGAAAGCGACATTGGAAGTTGCGTCACGTGCGCGACATTGCACCAGAACCTATATTCAAGTACGGAAGTTCTGCAGAATAGCGAGCTAACAAGCTGAAAAGTACTAGCTCTTCTGTGCGCTCCACTAAAATTTGCATCTCTCAGCCAACACCCGAATAGGCATTTATCAATTAAATGTAGCTCAAGAACAACGTACAAATTGTAACTAATGTTTCAACAAGGTATCATTCTGGGATACATTTGTAGGTTCAATAAGTAATTTATGTTTTGAAGCTGAAGACTCCATGGCATGGCTCCTCATCCCCTGGCAAAACATGCAGGACTTCTTGGACACTCATTCACGAGTTTAACTTTTCTTTCCTTTCTCACTATTACTTGAGCTATTTTTTTTCTGCATAGCGGGATGCCTACAGAAATCTCCACACTAGACAAAAATACACAATCAGTACATCTCAACGCTATTTGCTAAAAAAGAACCATAGGTGACTGATCTTTAGGGGGGGAAGTGCTCAGTATTCTTCGCTTCCAAGTCTACTCTTCTTCAACAATGCAATGGTCGCATGTTATGTGATGACGTTGACGTTATGCTGCTGAAATAGAATCATATATGTTTACTTGATACTAGATGTGTGCCTCAGTTCGACACGAAGGGGGGGCATTTTGTACTTTTGCCTACTCCCATCGACCGTGTCAACCTCATCTAGACAGCCCGAATTGACAGGTTTTACCATGATGGCTAGATGAGCTTGCTCCAGCTTCACAAGAGTTCACAGGTTTCGCCAGAGTGAGACTTGTAAACCGGAACTAGGGAAGCAATGATAGTACAAAATGCCCCCCCCCCGTCGTCAAACTGCGCCCTGGTGTGTGTCGAATGATTCCTCCTTGCTGTTGGCTGAGGTGTGCCTGCAAAGGATACTGCTCTCGCCATCCCACCGTTGATAGGTTTTACCATAATGGCTAGATGAGCTTGCTCCAGTTCGGACCTCCTTACCCGCACCTGAGATGAAATAGGTTCGCGCTCCATAATTTGCCCAGCACGAGCGTTTTCCTCTAGTGTATGCAACCTCTTCTTCTGAAAAGCGTACCCTATTTTTCGAGTAAAGGTCACCCCTGTACGCGCGCACCGCCAAAAAAGGTTTCCTAAGCTGCGACGTAATTTTTTGTATGTTTCTACGCATGTGCACAGAAATAAAATAAATTGGATAGAAAGTGTTCGAAATCCTGGGAAGATGACAATATGCAAAAATGACGCAGAAAGAGAGAGCATTGTGTTTCAGAACACTTCCTGAGCGTATGTCCGCGCAGCATCTGTGAGTCTATCGCTCACTAGGTACAGCATTGTGTGTGAAACATAATAGGAGGGGGGGGGAGGTCGTAACTTCTCCGCTGGGGGAGAGGGAGTCCGCAATCTGCTTGCTGGAGGAAGGAGGGTACCTTTAAAGATTTAGTGTTTGTGAGAACCAAAAATTCCTCACGGGTTGTTGACTTTTCGCTAATTTTTTTTCTGTTTCGGTGTACTATTACGCCCCCCCCCAACCCCCTCCTCACCCCTCGCTGCGTTTTTCGCGGTTGTTGACTTTTCGCGTAATTTTTTCTGTTTCATGTGTACTCTGTACCCCCCCCCCCCTCGCACTGCAAAATTTTTGGGTAAAAGTGGGAAAATTTCCAGTAAACTCCGGAAAAAGTGTAGGAAGTTGGGGATAATTCAAGAAATTTTCCCCGTTTCATATTGGCTATGTGCCCCCCCCCGCTCGACGGAAAATTTTTGGGTGAAAAAACTGGAAAATGTGGGAAATTGGTAGGTAGGTGTTGGGTAAAGGGGGGTCGTACTGACACCCTTTCTCGGAGGGAGCGGGTCGTAACTACACTATCACTTCACACATCACGATGCTGTAGCCTGATGCTAACATAGTAGTGATATCTGCGGAGGATAGGGTGTGCGAAGGGTCAGAACAGTCTTCCTCACCCATTCTAGCGGACTCATTGTCAGGATGGCATCATTGATGGAAAAGCCGCCTTGGCAGCGCTCCAATGCACTCCACACCCCCCCCACCCCCCATCACACGCACTATCGTTTGCAGGCATTGTGACTGTGAATGAGCCTCACACTCCAGAAAATGTGTAACCTACTAAGAAATGACTGGCGTGACCTACCGTTGCTTGTCTTCTTCATGGGCTTGTTGTGTTTAACATCGGGACTACCATGACGGTGGTGTCGAAGGGTGCTATCTTTTGAAATATCCACTGCAAACAAATATCCACTGTAACAAAATCTATGAAAAATTCATGCGAAAGCAAATATGCTTGTCAAGATAAAAATCAAGAAAGCAAGTCTTGACAGGGTAGGAGAATTTTTGAAAATTCGTACCTATAGTGCAGGCTACGTTGGCTGCATCGAAAAGTCCAAGACCCTGGAACTTCGAGTTAAAGATCCGATATTAAACCTATTGACAATTCACTATGGAATAGTGAAGAAGAGCGCAGTTCGGCGACGGGAGGGGCATTTTGCTTTTTCGCTGCTCCACTGCTTCCGGTTTACAAGTCTCATTCAGAGGCCACCATGGTCAACTCTTGTAAGCTGATGAATTAGCTCTCTAGATGTCTTGACACGTCGATGGGAAGTAGCAAAATGCAAGTACCCCCCTCCCCCGAACTGACCGTTCCGAACTGACCGTAAAGGCATGCTGGTTAGGAGGTGAACCCACGGTGGAGTACCTGAGAGTGCTAGTCAGAAGTTTCAAAATGCGCTGGCCCCATTTGCTAGCTAGTTGACCGAGCTTCTCGTAGCCACTTCGTGTAAAATCAACTACGGTCCAGTGCAAACATCGCGCACGCGACGCCATTTGCAACGCCAAATTGTCGCAACTTGGATTTCCTGACCCCCGTGCGGGCTTAAGTCATTTACATAGTTTTGGCGGCTCCAGATATCTGGTTAGGATAACGTTGTCACTGGGCAACAATGAAT